>JANAVB010037026.1:0-79214 GCA_029216955.1 Iris pallida
ATAATTCTACAAGGTGCGGCTTAATCGTACGTGAAGTGTACGATTAGGCTATCCACAATACCTATGTTGGGTGTGGTCACACAATAGTTAATATTTTCCCCAATACTGGCACCAAACAATGACTCACATTGTAATGACGAACAAGGATAATACAATCATGTGTATAACGTGTCCGATATGAGAACATTGTGTAGAAACATAAAAAATATAGGGTTCATACGGATCACAACTGGCCGCATAAGTACTTTGGGCCAAACTGGTCCGTATAAAGGAGAGCCGCATGACAGAGTCGGCACCCCATGCGGCCCGTCTGCAACCAGACTGATTCGAGCCACATAAAGAAGATGTGCGACCCAGCTGATCAGTCCTTCTGATAAAGCTGACAAACGCTGTCAAAACTAACAAAAATGACAGCTCTGACACTCTAACAAAAAGATAAGACGTGATCAGACAAAATGTCATGTCACTAAAAAATAGGGTTCATATGATTAGACATAGTCATGCGGCCAGAAGGATTTCTATCCGAGCTGTATGAACCTTATGCGGCTCACTATATGGCCCTAAAGTCTCTAAGCTTCATGCGGCCAAAGGTGATTGTAACCTAATCCGCATGAGCTTTATGCGGGCCAAAATACAAAATCTATGCAGCTCAAAAGTCCCTAAGCTACATGCGGACTGAGGGAGACTGCGACATAAGCCGCATGAGTCTTATGCAGCCCAGCATGGCCGAGAACTGAAAGACTTATGCGGCTCAAAATAAATCTAGCAGATTGATCCTATCCTTGGATAGGACACGTGGCAGGCTGACCAAGTCTCAACCACCCATATTTATTATAACAAAATCCCAACAAATCGCCAGCTGGCGGCCGGAGAGCGGGTCTTTTCATGCTGTAGCCACGTGGCCATAGGCCATCTATACGGCTTAAAAAACAAATCATTATAAATAGCAGGGTGCCACACCCCTGCAAGAGGCGGGAAACCTACGAAGGGCAATTTCTTCAAGAGCTAAGACTTCGTCGGATAGTCCACGGAGTAAGGCAGAGTTGATACACTTTCCCGAGCCTCCACCGTCACCCCAGAATCAAAAACTAAACAATTGTACTTAGATTGTTTCCTAGAATTTCTTTCTAGGCTTTTCTTTGTACGAGCGAGTTTACAATCCATTTCAGTGTTTCTGTAATACCTGTCTTTGATATTTTAATGGCAAACACGATGGCGACTCTGCTGGGAACGTCATTCTCCTCTGACGAGAAGCTGGTGACGCAATCCGATACATCCAAGCTCGGCTCTATGCAACAAATGCTTGTGGTTCATTTTGACCAATAAGCCTTCGAAGAAATTCTCTCTGAAGGAAGCGCCAGCCCGTCACAGAAGCGAGCCAACCTCAAAAGAACCCGCAGGACGTTGAAGCACAAAACTGTTGCCCCCGACCAGGTTCTCGAAGAAGCTCCTTCTGCGGCCCCAAGACGGTGATCATAGCTCTCATGTGGCTTTGCTTCCGACCGCAGAGGACCCTACTGTCTCCAAATCCAGCAAAGGAAAACACTACGATGCTGAGTTTTTGGGGGCACAAGGAAAATCCATACAGACGAAGAAGAGACAGCATAAGAGAAATGGGCAGTACATGCATGCGACAGCCAAATCTGGCCGCAGGCAGACGACCCATGCGGCTGCCAACTCTGACCGCAGGAAGATGGCCCATGCGGCAGCCAACTCTAGCCGCAGGAAGACGGCCCATACGGTAGCCAACTCTGGCCGTAAAAAGGTGGCCCATGCGGCAGCCAACTCTGGCCGCAGGATGATGGCCCACGCGGCAGCCAATCCTAGCCTCAGACAGGATGTCTCATGCGGTCCTGTCAGAAGCTCTGTGTTCAACTGTCTCTCATGCGGGCCCGACTCCATGCGGCCCATTGAGAATGTGGAATATTACAATCAGGACCCTTCTTACTATACGCCATCAGGTGCTAAATTGAAGAAGTCCAGGACAGTACGGGCCCAACAAGCCCAATCAACTGTCCAAGCTACTGACCGTCAGCGGGCACCGTTAACTATTATATGGGCTCCTGATGGAAGGTTGTACATAACCACCCACGTCCAGTCCCCCAGGGCTAATGAACATGGTGGGTCTTTAAAGTCTTCCTCCAATGATTGAGAGCAAGTGCTTTTACTAGCCTCGGATCAGGAAGCAAACATGATAACTACGTACCTGTGTGCTCGAGATACCCGAGTTCACAAGTTTGATACAAAGGTAGATCAGTCTGCTATCGACTTGCGTGAGGTGATTACTCACAAATGCAAGGAGAAGAAAGCAACCTTGGCATGCGATGGGCCCCTCTCGGGAAGTCATTGCACCCAAGTCATCATCAACTGCTGCTGCGACAAGTCGCCAACACCTGAAGATCGACAGTCTGTTTTCTAATGACTGCAGCAGCCAGCACCTGTCCAACAACAACTCGAGAAACAGGTACAAATTTTTGGGAGATGAGGAGTTTCCTTTCGCCTCCTGTAATTCAACTCGGAAGGTTCCTTCCAGCAAGGGGGAAAAGAAGACAGGCTCTTCCAGTCCGACAATCTCAACCAGCACTACAAGGAAACTCTCATTTGGAGGATTGTCGCTGACAGCCACAGGGAGTGTCTATTTAGGCACTCGATCCAAAAAGAAGCTTTCAAAACTTGGGGGTGCACCTTCGGCCTCCTTGGGAGTAGATGAAGCTGGGTGTAGCAGTCCCAACAATATAAGCGACAACCCAGTATAATAAGAGCATACACAGGGGGTAGACATTCTCCGAAATTATACAACAGACTTGGACGTCCCTGAGGGCGACCGCCCTTGCCAAGACGATGTGGCTTCCTGCACAGGGGGTAGCACCCCTTCCGAGTCCGAGAAAGATGACATTCTGACATTCCTCGATGATTTCTCTGTACAAGGGTACGACACGGAGAGCACCTCTTCTACGATCCCTTCCATGTCTACCCACGTACGGACAGTCTTTATAGCCGACGACGATCCTAAAGGACCGACTGATCGACAACGTCTAGAAGTACTTGAAGCCAAGCTATTATCCTTAGTCAAGTCTGTAGATGAAATCAAAGCCGTCTTGCCAACTCAACTAGCAAGGACGCCCAGACAAACAAGCTTGGGACCCGTAGTCAACACGGACTCCAATACGACCGCCCCTCCTTTGGGTAACGATCATTTAGGAGCATCCGTTCCTTCAGCTGCAGATAAAGACAAGGAGGGAAGTTCAGGAGCTTCGAGCAATATTCAATGCCCGAGACTCCTTCCGAGACCTCAGAATACGCCAGCCATATCCCGTCGCATGGAGAGATATTCCTTTCCCCCACGCTACAAATCATTCCATATAGATTTGTAGGACGGGAAGACCTCTGCTAGTCGATACATGACTTATTTTGAGGTCACAACCGACCACTTGTTGCATAGCGACGCCATCCTCACATGACTATTCATCGGAGCATTAGAGGGGATCGCATTCGACTGGTACCACAACCTTTTCGACAACTGCATCCATTCTTTTGACGGCTTCAAGCGCATATTCTTGGAGAGATTCTACAAAGTACGACATGATGTGACAATGTCGTCTCTCATGGACATCATTCAGGGAGAGAGGGAGCTAACAAGGAACTATGTCGAGAGGTTTCGCCAAACCGCAATTAGATTGCCCCAAGGCAATCCCGAAAGTTCCTTGATTGGAATCTGCCAGAAGAAGTTGCTCCACGCAATTAGCCTCTAGATGGGCGACGATCAGTTCAGGGATTAGACAACCTTCATTATAAGTGCTACCAATGGGAAGGCAAAGTTGAAGACGGCTCGCTAGTTGGGATTACACATCCAGATGGAGAGGATAAGAGAAAATGTCCTGGTTCTACCTCCAGCAACAACAATAGTGGCGGCACCTCCAACAGGGACAATAAAGGAAAACAGGCCATGGTCACTGATGCGACCAAGAAGCCTGAACAAAAACCGGCGGAAGGTCAGTGGCCTAAGGTGAATTACTCATTTGAAGATAAGTCATGTCAAACCTATCTTCGATATGCTCCTGCAAGGAGGTAGGATCCAGCTCCCTCTACCATGGCGCGAGCCTCGAACGGCAGAAATGGAGGACCCAAAATATTGTCACTTCTACTGCTATGTTCATCATTCCACTCATGACTGCTTCCAATTAAAGCAGTACATCTAGAGTCTTATCGACTCCAAAGCTCTATCGATAGATTTCGAAGAGATTACTATGGCTGCAAACATGGTATTAGTTCAATTCGGTGACTTCCACCCAACAAATACTCCTGACGGGGTAATACCTGTCCTTCGGGCAACGATGGAGGTTACTAATCTTCCACCCGTCCAGGACCAGACATTTGGTTTGGTACCCCTCACCACATCGCGAGAAGAGATCATGTGGGTGCACCCGGACTTAGTACCCGATGTTACCCAGGCGGTGTCATCTCCTACCAACGAGAAGAAAGGCAGGAAGTCTAGATCCTGCCATACAATTTCAGTCGAAGCTGAGGAAGCGGCAGCCGTTGTTACCCAGTCTGGGGCACAAGTCCAGCCCACACTGGGCAGTTTAGTCGAAGATCCTCAGCCGGCAACGTTGCTTGCCTTTGATGTTCCAAGGCCGTCTCAGCCTCCACCGGCAGATAAGTCCAAGCCAAAGGAAATCGGCTTCGACAGGCCACTCCGTAACGATGCACCTCAGGGGCTGGAGAGACCTTACAACTTTGACATATTAGCACAATTGGCTAATATGTCGACAAAGTTGTCGTTATACGAGGTCCTAAGGCTCTCCAAGGATCTTCGTGTCGCATTGAGCGAGGCACTCCAAAATGCTGACGCCTACTTAGCCCAGGTCAAGCCTCAAGGGGAAGACCCGTCAACAGATCTACAGGGCAGTAATTGCGCAGATGCAATGCCCAACATAGTATTTACCCTACATGACATGTTCATCAAGTCCAACTTACATGACCGCCCCTTGTACTACACTAGATACATAGGCGACATCAAGGTGGATCAGATGTATATCGACCCTTGCTCGTCGATAAGCATTATCCCGAAAGGCTTGCTCCAACTTCTGGGCATCTCTATGCATCGGCTAGCGGCGACCAATACTACCTTTAGCGATTTCAACTCGGGAAGGAGCTTTTTCCCCTAGGGAAGATCCGCTTGAATTGTCAGATTGATGACCTGAAGACGGAGGTTACCTGCTACGTCATAGGAGCAGATACGTCCTACAATATCCTTTTTGGGCGTCCATGGATACATGACTACATAATCGTGCCATCTACACTCCACCAGTGCTTCAGTATGTCAGTAAACACGGCTTTGTGATGACAGAATTTGTCGACATCGATCCTTTCAAAGGAGTCGAGTCTTATTACTCTTCGGAGGCTTGCCTATATGAAGAATCCAAGAAGCACACGACTGACGAACTCAAAGCCATAACAGGGTCATAAGAACTATTGAAAATCTATCTCCAGGCCCGTAAACCGGGCAAAGCAGCACCCCTTGTCACAACTTTGCATAAAAAGGTGCCCGGTTCTCTTGCCTCACCTGCGCAGTTGGAACCAATGGTCATCCGGCTCCCAAAATCCAGCCAGGAGCCAAAACCGGTCATAGTGCCGATAATACCAAAACATACAATTTGTAACACTTTTTTTCTCTCATTCGTAACACTTATAAATGTTACAAGTTAGTCACGATAATTACCGTGACAATAATTAAATAACCGTTACTATTTTTTTTATATATAATTTTTATTTTTGTTTATTTTTTATAACAGAAATAATCGTGACAAATGAAAAAGAAAGTGTTACTACAATTTTTAGTTTTCCTCCTTTAATTTCACACCCCTCCTTTATTTTTCCATTTTCCATGGAAGAGTGTTGCCAAACTGAAATCATCCCGAGCTAGGGCTCTCACCCTTCACGAGCCAAGGGAGTCTCCTTTTACCTCCGCCCGGCGACGCTGTCCAACTCCTCCATGTCCGCCCTACCTCCTTCATGTTCGACGCTGAATGATGCTACATCAACCTCTCCCTAAACCCTAGCTTGAGAGAACGACTTCGAATCATGGTAATATTAACTTTTGTCCTAATTTTTCTTCTTCGATTCTTGGTTACAGTAGGAATTAGGGTTATTATGTTCGAATTAGGTTTGATTCAGTTGTTCTTGTAGGATTTCTCGATATCTATGTAAGATCTATGGTTATGGTTATTATGTTCAAATTTTTCTACCCCTCTTCGAATCGACTGGAGCAACACCATGGCTGTCGTCCCCACGACCATGAGGCCTTCTCCGCCGCCTACTCCGACTCCCTCTTCCTTCTCCTCGTCTTTCTCTTCTACCTCCATGACTTTGGCAAGTTCCTTTCCAGCTTCGACCGTATCGCCCTACCACGTCTTGTTCCTCCTCTGCTCCATATATAACCTCCTCTGCTCCGTACAGAACCTCCTCCGCTCTGTATCGAACCTTTATATCTCCCTATTCTTCCTCGTCTAATTTTAAAAAAGTCTCAAGTTTTTTCGTTAGCTATGACAAAGCATAGTATGGTCGTTTCGGAGCCGTCGAAAATAGCGTCAATGGCGGTGCCTGTAGGGGCGGTCCAGCGGAGGTGCCTAAACCCCGACATCGTAAACGAGGTTGACACATGAAAGGTCAGTTCTTCAATTTCATCAAAATATTTTTTTTTTACTTTTTCCAATTAGGGGCTACATATAGATGGGTTTTCTATTATACAAAGGAAGCATCCATTTGCGCTTGAGATGTTAGATGAGATTTTACGTGTTTAGGGAAGCTGATTTCTATGTTCCTAGACTACGATGGGACTCTCTCCCCCATTGTCAACGACCCGGACAAGGCATACATGTCTGAAGTGGCGAGTCCTTATTGCTTTTGGAATCGATCAAACTTTTAGTTTGGTCCATTCTGATACTAAATATGTGATTTTCGGATCAATGGTCAGATGCGCACAGGTGAAGGGCACGACGAGCTACTTTTCGACCGCAATCATCAGCGACAGATGCAGGGACAAGGTACACACACACACACACACACGCACATGCACACTAACTTTTGTTCCTTTCCAATCCTAAATTTGAAGGGTTATTTATTTCACTTAGGTTCACAATTTTAATTAATTGGCTAGATTATACTACGCCGGCAACCACAACATGGACATCAAAGGCCAACCAATGCCTGGAAACACAACAAAGTTATCAACAAAACTAAGATTAAGATAGTGTCAGTTTTGTTTCAACTAGCAAGCTAGTTTCTCCCAATGATAGACGATGTGGGTGTCTTGAATTTTCCTTCTTTACTCAAATTTTGATAAAGATATTGATTATTTATGTCATCTATTGATGATAGCGGAAATAATTTTGATTTAAGGTTTAAAAGACTATGATGGAAAAAAAACCAAGGCTATACAAGATAGAAACTATATGTTTTTATCATTACAATATTTTCCTGTTTTTGTCATAAATGTTTCTTTTCTTCTTTTGTGATTTACTAAGTTTATGCATGTTCAACATATGAACATATAATTGAAGTACACTTGCTGAGCAAGTGAGGTTACTGATGAAAGATTTCCCCAAGTTAAGGCTACACCAGGGGAGAAATATAGTTGGTTTTCCAGTAGAAATGTATGTTACTTTTGTTTATCTGAATACATAATTTGGATGTATTTGTTTGTGAATTATTGTCTTCTGAAGAAGAAGTTTATGTACCTGACTCTAATATGCAGCCTGTCTATTCGCTTCACACATTTACAAGGCTTCTACATATGTAATGTCTCTTGACATTCGCCCAAATAAGGAGGATTTCATTTGCTCCTATGATGATCAGGACGGATAAATACATTATTGGATCATTATTAATGGTAGTTGTGCTAGAGTTTTCAAGGTATTAATAGTGTTTTTCTTTGAGCTTTGATCCCCTTAGTATTTTATCTTTGAGCTTGCTTCCCTAATTTATAATGTTAATAATAACATGGCATGGTATATTTGATGATATGTACTTTGTTCTTTTCTTCCCCTTACATGTCTAATTCTTGTATGGTTTTACTAGGTGGTTCTACCCAACTAAGATTTCAACCACCCTGTTTAGGTGGATATCTAGATGCTGCTTCCCACAATGCTATATCCATATATAATATAGCAAAGACACAATCTTCTCGGTTTTCATTGGAGGTTGGTGTTATAATTATTCTAGTAATAATATCATCATCTTCTAAAAGGAGGCATTACATTAAGATGTTAAATGAGAATTTGTTAGTGGAAATGGGATATTGTTTTGACTCCTCTTATTTAAATGCTGGTAGGAGTGGTGTATACACATGTGAGGAGCTACTAGGACATAACATAAACCAAAATAAATATGGTTGTTGATAATAAAAGGTGGGATGGCTTTCAAGCTAGTTAAGTAATTTACTTGTGTGCGAAAAATAATTCATGTAATGGACCCCATTTATGGCAGTAATTATTCAGTCTGATATTGGGATGAATGACTTCATTTTTTACTGCTACCTGTAACATGCATAATTTATATCTACTTCTGATGAGAAAGCTAGACTTTTGAGTTCTTTTTTATATTAATGTATTAGTGTATAGTACTAGGAAATTTACAACATCCCTCAAAAATAAGGATGCCTAAGTGTGTTTGGATATTTTAGGCGACTCGGAGAAAATAAAACCTAATAATACGATTTCAAGACCTAAATAAATTATCATAATAGAAGTGAAACACATATAAATAGACATAAAGTTTAAGATGGTTTTAAGATCTAAAAAGAAACCAGGCCATGATAATATGATACCATGTCAATTTTGAGATTAATGGAAGGTAGAGAAGAGGAGAAAAAGAGAGGAAAAGAACTTTAAAAAAATACAGTAGGGCACAAGATTTGTGCTATGTCCGTGATGCCGTGTTTGTACTTTGCCATGTCTTATTCACATCCCCCAAATATAGGTCCTTTCTCATTACTCAGAGGCCTATTATTATTTTTATATAGAAAATAGTGAAGTATAGAAGTACCCATTTTGCTGTGTTAGTTTTGGAGGAAGAAGATATTGGCTTCCATTTTTAGAAAAAAAAAAGTTTTCATGTGAAAGATTAAATTATTGGATAGCTATGATCTGGTTGTCTTGAAGACAATTGCCATATGCGAATATGGGGTTAGTGAAAGAACTGCTTAAATGTTGAAGCATTGTTAATTTGTGACTAAGACTTTCAGCAGCTAGCGTTTGTTCCCCTAATGTTTCCTTTTTTCCTTTGTTTTGTTATGCAGCTTCGTATAGTTTCTACCAAGTATGTAATGAAATGCGACTATGACACATTTGTCCAGATTGATTCAGTGATGAAAGAAGTCAAGAAAGTCCCAAGTGAGAGAAGCCTCTATGTGGGGAACATGAACTGTTACCACAAAGCTTTACGTACTAGGAAGTGGGCAGTGACATACGAGGTATATATATATATTTTTATCAATATAGTTGGGCTCTTATCTGACCATTAACAGAAGTGTATATGTTTTGACATTTTTTCAGTCTTGATTAGGAGTTGTGGTTGCAAGAATGGACCACTTATTCTCCTTTCCAATTGGTATTACAGTTTAATTATAATCTTGATTTAGGACTTTTAACTTTTTTTTTCTTCTGTAATGTTCTATGGTATTGCATTTGTATACATAGTTATACATAGAGTCTTAGATGTCAAAACATTATTATTTTACATGTTGAAGCCTTACTGATGTAGCATAATTTTTTTTATTTCCTTTTTTCGAGAGAGTTATCTTTTTTGTTCTCTGATATGATACTTTGGCTTATAGGTGGCTCTGAATCTGTGGCTTCATCAGAATTTTGAGTTAGGTTGTCTCAATATATGAGGATCAGTTCTAGTTGTCTATCCTATGCAGTAAAAAGTTGGAGGATCCACTTAACAGTAAAAAAATTGTTTGGTCAAAGATATTCACTATCTAGAGATTGACAACAACACCCTCATTTAGTTATATCCAGATCAACCAAGTTCCCTTGCCTGTCAAAAGAACCAAGGAGTTAAGAGCTTTGACAGGATGGTAATTTCTTTCTTAACTAAAAGCTTCTAGTAGATTTATATAATAAACCATCTTCGTTGTGTGAAACCTTGATTGCTGATTGTGTAGATAGCTCATAGCAGGTATTACTAGTCTTATGGTAATAGTACTCAATTGTCAATACCCACTCTTTAGTAAAGAAAGAAGATGGTTATTTTTTTACTTTAACACAATATTAGATACAAGACCTAATGTCTGCATAAAGAACTTAAGGGTATTATCATGCATTTTCATTGAAATTTTAGTTTAATATACTATTTTTCCTTTATTGATCGCAAAACTCGTTGCATTCAAATGTGGCAGCTTGCCTGCAAAAAATAGATGAATACAAAAAATCAATTAAGACATGCAATAAGGTATATTGAATATATGGGATACATGTTGATACGGTATTCAATACGATATAGGCTGATACTCTACCTTTATGTTGATACGGTATTGCGAACCCGATCTGATAACTTATAGGCTGATAGGTAGTATCCTTTTTTACTCGAGTCTTGTAAAGCGTATAATATGGATTTTGAAACTAGATAAGCCTCCACCAAATAAAAAATTACGATTTTTTATATCAAGTCATTTTCTTATACGAGATTAGAAGTACAGACCCAAACTCCTAGAGTTATTTTATGATACAATACACGATATAATACACAAACAAATCAATACACCATATGTATCGCGAGTTGGCAACCTAGCTTGGACCAAGATACACAAGCTCCTTAGGAATTTTCTTAGTACCATTCAAGAGTTTGTGTTACAAGATATGAACTACAAAAATTGATGTTTACTGGTTATTTGTTTTTGTAGTGGAGATTATTAGATTCACCACATCTCAACTAGAAGCCAAGATACCATATGTGATTTTTTTATTTAGTAGTTTTTTTGCCTTATTGGGGAATGATAGGAGTGTCGTTAAACGAGGTTGGGATGCCCAAGTTATTGGCCAAGCTCCTTACACAAGTTTCGTAATGTTGTTGAAGCTGTAAAAGAGCTCAGAAAGGAACCAAAATACAATGACTATTACTTATCCCCTTTTGTTATTTTTGATGAGAGTGGCAAGTCAGTTGACCAATTGTGGACTGAGATGCAGCCATAACAGTCAATTTCCAAGCATATCTTATGACTGCTTGCGAAGCAGAGAAAGCACTTGAATATGAGGTTTTTGATTCGTGTTCTAAAGATTAGATATGCAGGAATGCTCCAATATGATGGTGATTTGAAGCTTCCAAGTCACTATCTTATTTCTCCTCCAGAGATTGAAATGACATCGGGTGAATACTTAGTGCACAATGGTGTTCGTAACTTTGCTTGCAGGTATGGAACTATGGAACATAGCATTTATGAATCTTCTTTATATTCATTTAAGAATGGCTATTTCTATTTGTTGTCATAGATTAGTGTTCTTATTGTGTGCTTGATGTGTATTCTTCTTTGTTGTTTCATTGTGAGGCTCTCAAATTTGGTCATGTCACCTTCTGGAATGCAACCATACTGGGTATTATGGTGTTCTTTGTTGTTTCATTTGATGTCACCTTCTTTTTTATTGTCATCGAGATTATCAGAATCATAAGTGGAATATGCAGTTACCCATTTGTTCTGTCTTTTTTTTTTTTTTTTGAGATAGTGTTACCGGTTCTTCTACTCATATTAATACTTTCATATGGCTAATTTTTTGACCCCAGGTGCTGATTACTGAACCTATCATGTTATCCCAGCACTTCGAGCGGCAAGGGGGCTGACATATCTCCATTCTAGCTCAGTTGTTGGGATAGAAGCATATCTTGTAAATGGACTGCTACTTCTCTGAAGAGGCTCTACTTCTCTGAAGAGGCTCATCATAAAAACTAGAGAGTAGTTAGTGTATCTATAATAGAGGAATGTTTTTTTTCTTTTGTGTTTGTGTTGAGAAGAGAATGGTTGTTCTCCTTTGTGTCCTTCTTGAGGGTTTAAATATTGTAATGTTATGAGTTGTATACAACTATTGCAATATGAATTTAAATTTATGTGCATATTGATAAGACTTCATCTTCGGTTATCTATTGCTCTTAAGCCTATTGAATATAGGTTAATGGATAATATTAAAATTATATTTTTTTTTTCAGAAAAATATATATTGGTAACGGTTATAATCGTTACAAAAGTGAAAAATAAGTAACGCAATAGTACATTTTTGTAACGGTAATAACTGTTACAAAAATAAAATTAGTCACGGTAATAACCGTGACAAAAAGCATTACAAGAGTTTATTTTCGTAACGGTAATAACCGTGACGAAAAGTGTTACAAAAATTAGTCACGGCCAATTCGTCACGGTTATTACGTTGACAAAAATTATTTGTCACGGTAATAACCGTTAGCAATCACCTATTTTGGTGTAGTGGGCCCGGTTCTCTTGCCTCACCTGCGCAGTTGGAACCAATGGTCATCCGGCTCCAAAAATCCAGCCAGGAGCCAAAACCGGTCATAGTGCCGATGGTGATCCGATTGCCGAAATCCAATCAAAGGCAACAGGAAGATACGAGGCCCTCTGTGACGTCGATGGTGATCCGATTGCCAAAATCTACTCAAAGGAAATCGGAAGGCACGAAGTCCTCTACCGAGCCGATGGTTATCCGTCTTCCAAAATTGAGCCGACAATCAAATGTTAACCCGAGGCCCTTAGGCAAGCCAGTACCACTAGCAAAATTCTTGGTGGTCAAGCTGTCTAAGACAGCATCCCGACCTCTGGGCTCGCACGGGGTAGCCGAAGAGGACGTAGAACTCGTCAAGTACCTGGTTGCACAGGTGGATAGCCCCTCTCCTGATGATGTAATCCCTGTGGACAAAATTCCTTATGCCGTTGGACTATTCTGAGTGTAATAAACTCAATATGATGTATACTACAGGACTCGGTCGGGAAATTAACCTGCACACACAGGGGATAACCATCCATACCACAAACTGACTTGCTTCCATTAAAGGCGCTTACTTGCTAGTCCCAGGCAGAAGTGAATGGGGTCACACGATCATCTTTGGCCGAAAAGAAGGTCCTCCATCTTTCATGCCACAAGAGTTCGATCTCGAACCTGATGCTGGAAGATTACTTCTCAACTTGTATAGTCCTCAAGCCAAGAACTTCATGCAAAAGCAGACGTATGACATCGAGGCTACCCCGGGTCTAAATTTCGGCAACGGTTGGCGATTGCCTCTACAGCTGTCAGCACCGGCTGGAAAACCTCAGGATTATTATCACAAATCTAGACACGGCCTCGGGTATGTTACACCAGCAACAACGCCCGAGAGTTCAGATGAAGATTGCGAGTGGCACTCTCATTCGTCTTAGTCACCCAGTTACGACTCCGATGGCAGCGTTGGAGATATATTCAGGCATACATTATCTGTCAACATGACATCCGCTAATATTGAAGAGGAAGACAAAGATCTACACCAACCGCTTGAGTTAGAGCCATGGGTCCAACAACTAGATGCACAATATAACAAGAGCTTTGAACTATGAGACACTCCCACTGAAGATGAGGTCATGCAAGCTGAACTTGGTGATAAATCCTCCACGAAGCCAATCTTTGTCAGTAAAAGCATGACAGACGATGAGCGAGAGTCGCTGTTGCAACTCGTCAGAGAATACATCGACGTCTTTCTTTAGAGCTATGAAGACATGCCAGGGATAAATTCTGAGATCGCACTTCATAAGCTCAACATTTATCTGGATGCAAATCCAGTCAAACAACAGCAGCGACGGTTTCGTCTAGACATCATGAACTCCATTGAAGCAGAAGTAAATAAGCTTATTGCTAGCAGTTTCATCCGTAAAGAGTAGCACCCAGACTGCGTAGCCAATATAGTACCAGTCATCAAGAAGAACAAAAAGATCTGAATTTGCATCGACTTTCGCAATCTGAATGTGGCATGCCCAAAGGATGAATTACCTCTTCCAATCACCGACATAATGATCGATAATACATGTGGCTTCGAGCACATGTCCTTTGTGGATGGCTTTTCACGATACAATCAAATCAATATGTCTCCTGATGATGAGAAGCAAACGTCATTTCGAACACCGATCGGCGTGTATTGTTATACGATCATGCCCTTCGGCCTAAAAAATGTTGGTGCTATATATCAACGTGCTATGCGCATCATCTTCAGAGATCACTTACGCAAGACGGTGGAGTGTTACGTTGACGACATTGCCGTCAAAAGCCGCTAAAAAATGATCACTTATATGATTTGAGAACAGTGTTTGACCTTATTTGAGTGCACAACCTGAAGATGAATCCCACCAAGTCTTTCCTGGGTACGTCCAGTAGGAAGTTCTAGGGCTTCGTCATTACTTTCCGGGGCATTCACATAGACCCCGATAAAACAAAAGCAATCCTGGAGATGAGTCCACCGAGGAACCTCCGTGAACTCCGTGGCCTTCAGGAAAGACTAGCCTACATCAGGAGGTTCATATCTAACCTTGTATGTCCTAAAAATCAAGTTGCATCTAGCAAATAGGCAGAGAAGTCTCAATTGCGCACCCTTCAAATGGATTGCACAGGAAACGGATTGCGCTATAAATCGAACGCGTAAGCTGAACTGCGCTACCACCAGAGCATGCTACGCTGACGTGACAATACCATCATTACCTGACAAAGATTGGATCTTCTGACAGCCTGAAAAACGAGAAGTCTGTTCGTTTCTTGTGCAGCACAGCGCTCGAGAACAGCTGTACAACTTCAGCGCAGTCTACCCGTCCAACCGTAGCGCAGTTTGACCAAGTCTAAATCCTAGCGCTGTCCAGTGATTAGAAGGAAGCGCAGTCTGATGCTAGCTCTATTCAGTTAGCGCAATTCATCCAATAACTGACATTTATTACGTGAATTACATGCCATCAATTGCTCGCCATGTGGCAACCGCCTGTACACGACCAAGTGCATTTCAATCAAACAATGCCACACGTCTGAATACAGTTAGCCCATGATCGAGCAACTGCCCAATAGGCCAGCGCAGTTTGCAGTCTGTACAGTCTGTCGCCAGCACAGTTTATCATGCACAATCCAGAATAACTACAAATTAGTTAACTCTATAAATAGAGTTTCAAGTCCTTTATTAAGGGGATCAGATCATTATTATCATCAGAGATCAGGAGTTCTTGTCCAAGTGTTGCTGCATTCTTCAAAGGCAATCGTCTTCAAAGTTTATATCGTCCAAGGGATAAAGCGATCATCTTCAGATCAGATTCCTATAGTTGTATTTTCGTAGAATTCAATTGTAATCTTCTTACAAAGTTTGTGAAATAAAGAGTTTTGTTTTTGCAAACAAAATGGCGACTCTGCTGGGGACGACTTTCTCTTCCGACGAGGAAGTGACACCTCAATGTGACGTTGTGTCTATCGGAAAGACGCAGAAGACGTTGGTTGTGAAGGTCAACCAGACTTCCTATGAAACGATGATCAACTCTGGGGCTACTCGTCGCACTATAGCCTCTGCCAAAAGTAAAGTCATTCAGTGTGGACTCCAAAATCCTCTGCACAATCATCTGCGCAACTTGCTGTCTCTGCTGCCAGGGAACCAGTAGCCTCTCCTGTCCTTGCGCAAAACACCACCAGCGCTGCCAAAGCGCAAGCCAATGCTTCTACTGCCTATGCGCAGCACACTGCTCCTCTTGCCACAGCGCAAGCCACTTCCTATGCTGCTCTGACAAAGTGTAAGACCCCTCTTCCTCTGGCACAGTTGGCAACTTCCTTCCCTCCTGTGCAACCAATTGCCCCTTCAACCAGAGTGCAACATAAGTCTTCTGGGACCAAAACTCCTGCTGCGCAAGCTGCAACTCCTGGAGTTTCTGTGGCCAAAAGGCCATCTGTCAAATCCTCTCAGGTGCAATCGGCCAAGGCGCCTACTGCTGCCTCAATTCGAGCCGACGTGGCTACCCCTCTTGTTCCAGCGCAGTCTAATAGGGATAGCCCTTTGGCTAATCTCCCTTATTCTCTGAGCAAGGGGAAAGATTCTGCTCCTCTTTCCAAGCACCCTGTTTCTCCAGCGCAATCCACTGGAGGTAGTCTGTTGATTGTTTCTCCTCTTCCTCAGAATAAAGGAAAAGGCCCTTTGGTCTATTCTCGATCTTTTGCAGTCCAGAAATTGGAAAACAGCTGAGGGAAACGCTCTTTAGCCAACCATTCTTCACAAAATAAAGGAAAAGGCCCTTTGGTCTTTTTTCAATCTTCTCCGGTTTTTACCGCAGACGATCTATCTGAATGTGCCTCGGCACTAAACAGTACAAAAACATTCCCTACTAAAGGGAAGAACATTGATCAAAGAGGCATCTTGCCTACTCCTGTAGCACATTTCCAAGATCTTCCAACTCTTCGGATGTCCCGCTCAAAGTAGGGGAAATTGCTGGTGTATCATACAGAAACTCCTGGGGTGAGTTTGCTGATCTCCGGGTGTATCTCAATAGACCTCGGTCTACATCAACTTCAGCGAAACGCAAGCAACCAATGCCGAAGATGAACCTGCATCATAAGCAAACTTTCAGGATGAAAAATCCTGATACCTATGCTAACGAAGTGACTACTTCCCTGAATACTCACGGGACAAAACATCTGAAGAGCCGGAACTATGTTTCGAATGTTGTCAAAGAATATGTCCCTCAAACTTCTTCTCATCCCGTCACTGTTCCTGACCTCCAAGAGCACCTCAAGCAAAAACGGGACAACATCTCAACACCTCCAGTCCAACCACTTGAACACCATTGTAATCACAAGGTTGTCATCAAGTGCTGTTGCCAAACAAAAAAGCGATCTATTTTCGATCGTCTGAATTTTGCAACTTCTGAACCAATGTCAGAAGATGAAGACGAAGTGTTGTATGCTTCCGTCAACATGGCTTCTCGAGACACTGGGGTAGAAAGTGCTCCAAATACGGCAAGCCTCGTAGGCCCAGCCAGCGGTACTTAGATTTACTCCAAGAATCTTCTGAAGGAGTATTTTGACACACCCGAAGTCGAGACACAATCGGTCATAGGAATCTTCTCCAAGATCCCTCTGGTCATCTCCCTATTTCTTATTCAGGAGATGATTCCTTCTCTGATTATGATGCATACAGTGAAAGCTCTGAACAGACAGTGTCTTCTACTGTGCCCAGAGAAGTGTCAGCCTACGTTGTCACAGAAGATCCAGAAGCTTCTAGTTTGGCAAATCAAGAACAATGAATAGCTGCACTGGAGGATAAGCTGAAGACCATGGCTGAAATGGTCGCAAGTACGCATTCTATCATCGCGGCCCAACATACGGTACCACCGACCGTACCTGCTGTAAACCCTGAGATCATAGCATCGTCGGTGCCTGTCAATACAGGTTTGGGGGTAGTATCTCCTCAAATACCCCCTGTACAAATTCAACCCACACTGTCACGACCCGCACCCTAGAGTAAGGGCACGAGGCGTGGGTACGTCCAGCCTACGCCGCAGTGTCGGCGGTAGAACGCTGTCCTAGGTCACAACATCTAACAATATATATCTCTAAACAGTATATACTCCCCGAATGGGGGTGACATAGCAATAATAAACTCAATCACAACTAAGGAAGAGATAACACGATATAAAATAGAACTCAAGGAAATAAATAGATAAAAAGTAGTCTAAGATAATCCCAGCAATATCCAACAGTACAAGGTCTCAGATGAAAGAATATATACAACTCTGAACTCCAAATAAAGTATAACTAAAACATGCCTCCAGACTACATAAAAGATAATCAGCCTAACTAATCTAGTCTAGGCAGTCGGGGGAATATCCTCAGCTAGAGCTGGGTCCTCCTGAGGGTCCAGCTCGCAGGTGTCATCTAAGGCTGCCTCGTAGTAAGTGTCCAGGCAAGCTTCCTCCTCGTCCTCTGTAATATTTTCAACAGGTCCAGTCAGGACAGGAGCGAGTACAGTACATCTCAACAGTTCATAGCAAGTTAGAAGATATAATCATGCAGTAAAGTAAGATACAAGTACTAAAAGAAGTGCAGTATGTAAACAGAAAGAGAAAGCTGTAATAGAAATATCTACTATAAATAGAGAACTATCATGTGACTAGTGAGTCAGAGTACAACATAGACATGTAAATGGCATAGGAGATTCTGATAAGACACTATGGAAGAGATTCTGATAAGATACTACATGGGTATTATTCACATGTCCATTTCTACTCCCCCGTACCCCCAATCAATACACAAGGATCCAGCCAGGTTATGTTATGATTCCATGCAAGGCCCCGAAGGGTGATACATGGATGCCCATAAATGGGTGATTTTAGGAGATTCTAGGATACCAAGTGAATGGGATAAGAGATTCTAGGAGACTCTGCGATCATAAGAGTATATGTCGCAAGTGATCAAAGAACCAGTGAAGCATAGTGATACGCCAAGTAAGTGAAACGCACAGAACATGAAGTACCCGATGCTACCTAAGGATAACATCTCAAGAAGGGATCCATATAGTACCAATCCGTGTGACCATCGTGGTAGTACAAGTAAAGTAATCTACTGCAGGAAATAATTTTAAACAGGATATGAAATGATCAGAGAATGTACTCGCCTGTATCTGAGTGTCCAATATGAAACGTACCGTCCGAGGAGTGGTGTCTGGCTCCTAATCAGAACAACACAAGTCACAACAAGTCCAGAATAGTGTAATGCAGTCCTACTATGCATTCTACATGATTCTAGGTCAATCTAGGCCAAAGTCAACTCTTGGTCAACTCTGGTCAACCCTAGAAGTCAAACTAGGTCAACCAAGTCTAATTAAGTCTAAACTAGGCTATTAGTCTACACTAGCTAGCACAACCCTAACAAGGCTATGCAAGCCTAAACTAGCTATCACAACATAGCTAATAGCTATTTCTAGAATATATTTACAAGTCTACATCATCATCACCTATTGATTTAACACCTTACATAGCCCATAGTAAAGTACATTAGGACACCACATATTTATATATACATATATCTAGGCTAAGTACTATACCTATAGATATACATCACACATAGTACATATGTATACACATTATACATAAAACATTGCACACACCACATATATAGATATTCATATAGATAATATATATACACATATGTTATACAAAGAGAGGCATGTGTGTGTGTAGGGTGAACAGTGGAGACATGTGTGTGTGAGTATAGGGGGTGGACTGAAGTATGACAGAAAATAGAAATAGATGTGTAGGTGAGTGATAGGAACATGAAGGCTGTATGTGGGTGTGTGTGTGTGGTGAGACAATGTGCAAAAAATTCAACAGTGAAGAGAGAGGGGATAACATATTAACATTCACAGATTTCTTCAACATGGGAAAACACCAAAACAACTCAAGGGAAAAACAGTGAAATGAGTTACTGTCCACAGTTCAGCCATAAGGCCAACCCAAATGCAAATTCTCAGGAATGCACTTATACAGTGAAAGACACTCATTTCCAGGTTATCAACCTTTTGGATTAAAGCTAAGTTAAGATAGGTTATAACATGTAGGGGTCAAAACATTAGAACATCTACAAAACAGTAGCTTAAAACACTAGTTCAATTTACATGTCAATATTCTCAGGTTTTATACATCAAAACTCAGTTTTCGAAGAACACTTCAATCAGTAAAACAGTCCTAATGAATTCACAGGTTTTAGACAATACTGTTATCACCTTATGATTCAATGAACACCAAGAATAGTTCAAAACCTTTCCCACACTCATTTTTAGTTCCATATTGGCATCCATAGAAAATAAAACCAAACTAACACCAACTCATCCACCTTTTGACACACACTTAGAAAAAACCTAGGGGTACCACATTAGGGTTTCAATACATGTAATTAATAGCATGTAATGGATTAAATTAATGACAAAACTCGTTTTAGAATACGGGAAATATAACAGGGAATTTGAGTATCAGTTAACATAGGTTTAAGGGGAATTAATCATCAAAAATTAATCTAAAAGCTAAAACAGTGGTTGGTAACATGGATACACTTTGTGTATGTGTCACTCGAGTGGTTTGTGTCCACCCAAGTGGACACAAACGTGTCCATTCAAAACAGTTTACAAAACAGTGTACAGTGAACTGTTCCTCGTGCACGTGTGCATGCGTGTCGTGCACACGACACAGCACGTATTAGGCCACGTGCTCGTGTCCCCACCTAGTATAGGTCTAGGTTTCCATGTCTATGTGTCTGCACAGTGTCCTCGTGTCGTCGTGTCTGTGAACCAGAGCCGTGTCAGTGGCCAACTAACTCGTGTGCACAGACAGTGCAATCCCCGTGCGTCGAGGATTCCTCCCTCGATACGCCACATGGGCCCATAAAACTTGACACATGGCGTGTCAGTCACTGCCCCTAGTGGCGTGTCAAGTTTCGTGTCAAACAAATATGTGTCGTGTCCGCTACAGGGCCCGAGTAGCAGGGGATCCCTGTAGCACGCGCGCGAGCGTGTGCACGCGCGTCCAAGCCAAGATCCCGACACAAAATGATACTAATACTAACACACAAGAACAGAAATCAATAACCAAGATCTAAACTAACATTCCTGTTTAAAAACATTGAACAAACAAGATCGAAATGCCCTTTGAGGCATTTCGTCGAACACTCAACCCTAGCTCTGATACGTGTCCAGAACGGACACGAAACCTCTGATACCCGACACGAAACCTATCCAGATTCTTAGGGGACCCTTAGGGCTACCTATTCATGAAGACAAATTGAAAATCCATGGAGTATTGAGAGTGTTACCTCTTGATGAACTTCAATGAAAAAATCCCTATTCAAATGCTCTCCTCTTGACGACCCAATCAATTCAAAACAAACTCAAACTGAGATGAGACCTTAGCAACAGTAAGAAAAGTCATGTTAGGACCTAATGGAACAATTTAGAAAGAAAAAGGAAGAGGAAAGGAGTTCTAGAAATTAAAATGCAATAGAAACTAACCTCCTTGAACTTAGGGCTTTTCCTAAGAAAGAGGCAACACTAGATTTTAGGAGGGGTTTTATATGGTGAGGATCCCTATAAGGATAGGTGGCCGGCCACTACTTCTTAGGGTTAGGTTTTGGTCAAAACTTTGGGCCTTGGGCCAAGTTATATAGGCTATGGTTGATTTAATTAATTAAAGGCTCTAAAATCGTCAGCCATGACTTACGACTTTCTAATCCTTTTGCTAATTAGAGTCTAATGACTAAACCAAAGATTAGGCTAGGTTGGACTAGAGTCACTTGACCTAACCATGCTCAAACTAACTAGGGTTAGCTCCTAGGTTGATCTACATGGGTCCAAGCTAGCCAAAAATTAATCTAGTCCAAACAATTCCAAAATAATTCCTAAAAATTCCCATTAATTCTAATTAATTCTAATAAATTTAAAATACCCCAAAAATAACAAAAATACCCTCACACTAGAAATGTGGTAGTGACAAATCTACCCTCCTTAAAAGAATTTCGTCCTCGAAATTGAAAGGCGAAATACAACTGATGAGAAGGATAGAAAGCATACCTCACGGTCCAAAAAGATATGGGTAGCGCTCGCGTATTTCATCCTCCCGCTCCCAGGTAGACTCTCCTGGAGAATGATGCCTCCATACGACGCGCACCAAAGGTATCACCTGGTTCCTCAGAACCTTCACTCGTCGATCCAGAATCTCCACTGGCTGCTCTGGATAGCTGAGAGAAGGCCCAACCTCTATCTCTGAATGATCGAGCACATGGCTAGGGTCAGCCATGTACCGTCTCAACTGTGATACATGAAATACGTTATGGACCCCCACTAGTACAGGCAGCAAGTCTAGCCTGTATGCAACGTCACCGACTCTCCCGCTGATAACGAATGGGCCGATGAAGCGCGGGCTAAGCTTCCCGCCTCCACCAAAATGTATCGTACCACGAGTCGGAGATATCCTCAAGAAAACCTGGTCTCCGACCTAATCACAAGCAAGTCTCAATTAAATATAATAAGCAAACATGATCAAAAAATACAAACAAACAACCTAAATCTAATCCTACTCTAATCTGTACCTCAAACTCCAAGGGCCTCCGGTGGCTATCGGCCCAGTGCCGATGTCTGTCCTGCGCCATGCGAAGTCTGTCCCTGATGAGCTTCACCTTCTCGGCTGCATCAACAACCATCTCTGGCCCCAGTAAAGCTCGCTCACCAACATCATCCCAGGATTAGGGTGTACGACACCTACGCCCGTACAAAGCCTCGAAAGGGGACATCTCAATGCTGGCCTGGAAACTATTGTTGTAGGCAAACTCCACCAAATGAAGATGATCCTCCCAGGAACCACCAAAGTCCAGGACGCACGTCCGCAGCATATCCTGAAGGGTCTGAATAGTCCGCTCTGACTGTCCATCCGTCTGGGGGTGGTATGCAGTACTAAACTTGAGCTGAGTGCCCAAGCTGGTCTGCAGACTCCTCCAGAAATGGAAAGTAAAACGGCTATCCTGATCTGAGACGATACTGACCGGAACTCCGTAGATCCTGACTATCTGCCGCATATACATCTCCGCCAGCCTCTCTGTAGACGTACCCACCTTAAATGGCAAGAAGTGGGCCGATTTGGTCAACCTATCAACGATGACCCAAATCGCGTCTTTCCCTCCTGTAGTACGCGGCAATCGTGAAATGAAGTCCATAGTAATATGCTCCCATTTCCACTCGGGAATGGGCATCGGCTGCAACAATCCACCGGGCCTCTGTCTCTCTGCCTTGACCTGCTGATAGACCAAATACCTAGCCACGAAGCGAGCCACCTCCCGCTTCATTCCTGACCACCAAACATGTTTCTGCAGATCTCGGTACATCTTGTTGGCACCCGGGTGTATAGAGTACTGAGATCTGTGGGCCTCCTG
This sequence comes from Iris pallida, assembly GCA_029216955.1. Classification (NCBI taxonomy): domain Eukaryota; kingdom Viridiplantae; phylum Streptophyta; class Magnoliopsida; order Asparagales; family Iridaceae; genus Iris; species Iris pallida. The sequence goes on from JANAVB010037026.1 coordinate 22,959, forward strand.
CATAACCTGCTCCCTGAGCTCTCCGCTAGGCACACATAATCTGGAACCGTGCGTCAAGGCACCATCCTCTGCAAGTGAAAACTCAGCATCCCCCACTCCTATACTGATCTGCTCTCTGATACACTGCAGAGCCACATCCTCGAACTGGGCCACCTTGATCCTCTCCACCAAGTCTGACTGAATCTGCATCCCCCATAGCTGCATCTGTACTCCGGGCACGATCACCTCAATCCCAAGGCTCTCCAAGTCGGCAAGCAAATGCTGATCCATGGTCAAACACATGGCTGTCGGATACCTACTCAAGGCATCGGCAACCACGTTGGCCTTCCCTGGGTGGTACTGAAGTAGGATGTCAAAATCCTTCATCAACTCCAGCCATCTGCGCTGTCTCATGTTCAACTCCTTCTGAGTGAACACATACTTTAAGCTCTTGTGATCTGTGAAGATCTCCACCCTCTCACCATACAGATAATGCTTCCACAGGTTCAGAGCAAAAATCACCGCTGCCAGCTCCAGGTCGTGGGTAGGGTAGTTCTTCTCATGGGGACGTAATTGCCTGGAAGCATAGGCAATCACCTTCCCGTGCTGCTACAAGACGCAACCCAGCCCCTTCCCTGAAGCATCACTATAAATAGTGAAACCACCTGATCCTGAAGGCAACGTCAGAATCGGAGCTATCGTAAGCCGCTTCTTCAACTCATCAAAAGCTGCCTGACACTCCTCTGTCCAAACATACTCAGTATCCTTCCGGGTCAACCGTGTCAACGGTTCTGCAACCCGGAAGAAATCCTGCACGAATCTCCGATAGTATCCTGCCAGCCCCAGGAAACTCCTGATCTCTACAACTGAAGTCGGCGCTGCCCATGCCTCAACTGCTACAATCTTCTTGGGGTCAACTGAGATACCATCTCCAGTCACCATATTCCCCAAGAAGTCCACCCGATCCAGAAAGAACTCACATTTGGAGAGCTTTCCGTAAAGCTGCTCCTTCCTGAGAGTCTCCAGCACGATCCTCAAATGCTCCTCGTGCTCCTCCTCAGTCTTGGAATATATCAAGATATCGTCAATAAACACCACCACAAACTGATCCAGATACTGGTGGAACACCTTGTTCATAAGGTTCATAAATACTGCTGGTGCATTGGTTAGCCCAAACGGCATAACCAAAAACTCGAACTGCCCGTACCGCATCCTGAAAGCGGTCTTGGGAATATCCTCCCTCTTCACCTTCATCTGGTGATATCCCGACCTCAGATCTATCTTAGAAAATACCCGAGCTCCGTTCAACTGGTCAAATAGATCGTCGATTTGCGGCAGTGGATATTTGTTCTTGATCGTGAGGTTGTTGAGTGCCCTATAGTCAATACACATGCGTACTGACCCATCCTTCTTTGATACGAACAACACTGGTGCACCCCATGGCGACGAACTCGAGCGGATGAAGCCCTTGTCCTGTAGCTCATCCACCTGCTTCTTCAACTCTACCAGCTCGCTGTTGTTCACCCGATAGACATGGTGAGAGATGGGTTCCGCTCCTGGAACCAAGTCTATCAAGAACTCAATGTCTCTGTCTGGTGGCAATCCCGGCAACTCCTCTGGGAAAACATCCATATACTCTGCTATCAAGGGGTGTGGAATCGTCTGTTCCTCGACCGAGACTCCACAGAAGACTCCGCTGCTCTGTCCTGCCTGACGTCTGGAGTACTCGAACTCTGGCTCCCCCGGTGCTCTGAAGAGAACTCTACCCCCTCTGCAATCAATACTGGCGTGGTGCCTGCTCAACCAATCCACGCCTAGTACTATATCGTAGTTCGGCAATGGCATTACGAGCAGGCTCACCTCCAACTCACGGCCTCCCAAAACTACTCTCCGACCCTTACAAACATCACTCACGAGGATAATGCCACCCCCGGTCGTGATCTTGTAAGTCCTAGGCAACGATTCAGCTATGATACCGTGTCTAATCGCAAAAGATACTGATATGAAGCTACGCGAAGCACCAGAATCGAATAATGCAAATGCTGGACTGGAGTCGAGAAGAATCGAACCTGCAATCAGCTCTTCTACCACCTTTGCATCCCCAGCTGCCATAGCGAAAGCTCGCCCCTGCTGGCCTCCCCTGGCCTGCTGCTGGTGCTGGACGAACCTCTGCTGCTGTATCGGCAGGGCTGGTCCCCTCTGCTGGCCTGCTGGAGCTCTGGCTCCTCCTTCCGGGCCTGCTCGTGCTATGCGGCACTCCCTTATCTGGTGGTCTGCTGAGCCACACACCATTCACAGGCCCAACCTCTTTCGGCACTCATTGAAGACGTGCCCAGGCTTCTTGCAGTAGGCACAAGTGACTCCCTGTCTCTGACCCTGCTGGTGCTGTCTCGGCTGCTGCTGCTGAACTGGCCCCTGCTGGATCGGCTGCGGCTGAAACTGCCTCAGCTGCTGATGCTGAAAGTGGGGCCTCTTAGCCTGGCCCCCGCTGCTGCTGCCTCCAACTGGGTCTCTCCCCCTTTTGAGCCTAAGCTCAAGATCATCATCTGCCGATAGGGCTCCTGTCAAGATCTCCTCAAATGTAGCATCTCTGCTGCCCTTGGTCAGGGACTTGACCTCCTTGACCAGACCCTTCCGGAACCTCTGGGCCTTTGCCATCTCGCTCAAACCTTCTACAAACCTGCCGAGACGACCAAACTCTCCAGCATACTCCTCTACTGAGAGGCTCCCCTGGACCAAGCTCTCAAACTGCGACTCTAAGGCTCTGACTGCTGAATCTGGGAAGAACTTCTTCTTGAAGAAGCCCCTGAACTGCTCCGAAGTCTGCCCTGGTACCCCCACCCTGGGGTCTGACTGATACCAGGTGCGAGCAAGATCTCGCATCCGGCTAGCTGCGGCCTCGATCTGAAGGTCTGCTGGAATCCTGGCCAAGCGAAAGATCTCCACTATATGCTCGATCCACTCATCGGCATATAGGATCCCCTTTGTCCCCAGAAAGTCTCTGGGGCTCATCTTCTGAAACTGCTCGATCCCCGGTGTCCTCGGCTGCTGTACCACTGGTCGAGCTGCGGCTGTCGTGACGGCCAACTCTATGCCTCTGTCCTGTCGAGCCTGCTGTCGATCCATGAACTGCTGGAAATACGCGAACATCTGAGCTGCGTCCACGTGTCCTGGAGGCGGTGGCTGTTGAAAGGGATCCTCTGGAATGACCGGGTCCTGCCTCCCAGTTGGTGGATGCATACCCCCTGCTGCGGCTGCCGAGGTCTCAACACGAGCTGAGGTGGCAGGAGCTGCAGTCCCCTGGCCTCGTCGTGCTGGCTGAGAGGTAGCAGTCTCCTCTATAGCATCCTCATGAATGGCATGCTGCGATCTAGTCTCTACCATCCTGAAGATAGACAAACAAGAGTATCAATTTCTGAGAAAGAAGCGAAATAATAAAGGCGGACAATTGTAATTCAAAGGATCAACTGACAAAGGATTTAGATGGCAATAAAAGAAATTTTTCTAAAGTGATTGAGTACCTTAAAATTAATGTCCTATATCCTACTGCAGGCTGTAGTGATACTCTAATTCGAATACCACTACACTTCTAGTCTAGACCTGCATGGGCCACCACTAAAAATGTGTCACGACCCGCACTCTAGAGTAAGGGCACGAGATGTGGGTACGTCCAGCCTACGCCGCAGTGTCGGCGGTAGAACGCTGTCCTAGGTCACAACATCTAACAATATATATATCTCTAAACAGTTTATACTCCCCGAATGGGGGTGACATAGCAATAATAAACTCAATCACAACTAAGGAAGAGATAGCACGATATGAAATGGAACTCAAGGAAATAAATAGATAAAAAGTAGTCTAAGATAATCCCAGCAATATCCAACAGTACAAGGTCTCAGATGAAAGAATATATACAACTCTGAACTCTAAATAAAGTCTAACTAAAACATGCCTCCAGACTACATAAAAGATAATCAGCCTAACTAATATAGTCTAGGCAGTCGGGGGAATATCCTCAGCTAGAGCTGGGTCCTTCTGAGGGTCCAGCTCGCAGGTGTCATCTAAGGCTGCCCCGTAGTAAGTGTCCAGGCAAGCTTCCTCCTCGTCCTCTGTAATATTTTCAACAGGTCCAGTCAGGACAGGAGCGAGTACAGTACATCTCAACAGTTCATAGCAGGTTAGAAGATATAATCATGCAGTAAAGTAAGATACAAGTACTGAAAGAAGTGCAGTATGTAAACAGAAAGAGAAAGCTGTAATAGAAATATCTACTATAAATAGAGAACTATCATGTGACTAGTGAGTCAGAGTACAACATAGACATGTAAATGGCACAGGAGATTCTGATAAGATACTATGGAAGAGATTCTGATAAGATACTACATGGGTATTATTCACATGTCTATTTCCACTCCCCCGTACCCCTAATCAATACACAAGGATCCAGCCAGGTTATGTTATGATTCCATGCAAGGCCCCGAAGGGTGATACATGGATGCCCATAAATGGGTGATTCTAGGAGATTCTAGGATACCCAGTGAATGGGATAAGAGATTCTAGGAGACTCTGCGATCATTAGAGTATATGTCGCAAGTGATCAAAGAACCAGTGAAGCATAGTGATACGCCATATAAGTGAAACGCACAGAACATGAAGTACCCGATGCTCCCTAAGGATAACATCTCAAGAAGGGATCCATATAGTACCAATCCGTGTGACCATCGTGACAGTACAAGTAAAGTAATCTACTGCAGGAAATAATTCTAAACAGGATATGAAATAATCAGAGAATGTACTCGCCTGTATCTGAGTGTCCAATATGAAAAGTACCGTCCGAGGAGTGGTGTCTGGCTCCTAATCAGAACAACACAAGTCACAACAAGTCCAGAATAGTATAATGCAGTCCTACTATGCATTCTACATGATTCTAGGTCAATCTAGGCCAAAGTCAACTCTTGGTCAACTCTGGTCAACCCTAGAAGTCAAACTAGGTCAACTAAGTCTAATTAAGTCTAAACTAGGCTATTAGTCTACACTAGCTAGCACAACCCTAACAAGGCTATGCAAGCCTAAACTAGCTATCACAACATAGCTAATAGCTATTTCTAGAATACATTTACAAGTCTACATCATCATCACCTATTGATTTAACACCATACATAGCCCATAGTAAAGTACATTAGGACACCACATATTTATATATACATATATCTAGGCTAAGTACTATACCTATAGATATACATCACACATAGTACATATGTATACACATTATACATAAAACATTGCACACACCACATATATAGATATTCATATAGATAATATATATACACATATGTTATACAAAGAGAGGCCTGTGTGTGTGTGTAGGGTGAACAGTGGAGACATGTGTGTGTGAGTATAGGGTGTGGACTGAAGTATGACAGAAAACAGAAATAGATGTCTAGGTGAGTGATAGGAACATGAAGGCTGTGTGTGGGGGTGTGTGTGTGTGGTGAGACAATGTGCAAAAATTTCAACAGTGAAGAGAGAGGGGATAACATATTAACATTCACAGATTTCTTCAACATGGGAAAACACCAAAACAACTCAAGGGAAAAACAGTGAAATGAGTTACTGTCCACAGTTCAGCCATAAGGCCAACCCAAATGCAAATTCTCAGGAATGCACTTATACAGTGAAAGACACTCATTTCCAGGTTATCAACCTTTTGGATTAAAGCTAAGTTAACATAGGTTATAACATGTAGGGGTCTAAACATTAGAACATCTACAAAACAGTAGCTTAAAACACTAGTTCAGTTTACATGTCAATATTCTCAGGTTTTATACATCAAAACTCAGTTTTCGAAGAACACTTCAATCAGTAAAATAGTCCTAATGAATTCACAGGTTTTAGACAACACTGTTATCACCTCATGATTCAATGAACACCAAGAATAGTTCAAAACCTTTCCCACACTCATTTTCAGTTCCATATTGGCATCCATAGAAAATAGAACCAAACTAACACCAACTCATCCACCTTTTGACACACACTTAGAAAATACATAGGGGTACCACATTAGGGTTTCAATACAAGTAATTAACAGCATGTAATGGATTAAATTAATGACAAAACTCATTTTAGAATACTGGAAATATAACAGGGAATTTGAGTATCAGTTAACATAGGTTTAAGGGGAATTAATCATCAAAAATTAATCTAAAAGCTAAAACAGTGGTTGGTAACATGGATACACTTTGTGTATGTGTCACTCGAGTGGTTTGTGTCCACCCAAGTGGACACAAACGTGTCCATTCAAAACAGTTTACAAAACAGTGTACAGTGAACTGTTCCTCGTGCACGTGTGCACGCGTGTCGTGCACACGACACAGCACGTGTTAGGCCATGTGCTCGTGTCCCCACCTAGTATAGGTCTAGGTGTCCATGTCTATGTGTCTGCACAGTGTCCTCGTGTCGCCGTGTCTGTGAACCAGAGCCGTGTCAGTGGCCAAATAACTCGTGTGCACAGACAGTGCAATCCCCGTGCGTCGAGGATTCCTCCCTCGATATGCTACGTGGGCCCACAAAACTTGACACGTGGCGTGTCAGTCACTGCCCCTAGTGGCGTGTCAAGTTTCGTGTCAAACAAATATGTGTCGTGTCTGCTACAGGGCCCGAGTAGCAGGGGATCCCTGTAGCACGCGCGCGAGCGTGTGCACGCGCGTGTCCAAGCCAAGATCCTGATACAAAACGACACTGATACTAACACAAAAGAACAGAAATCAATAAGCAAGATCTAAACTAACATTCCTGTTTAAAAACATTGAACAAACAAGATCGAAATGCCCTTTGAGGCATTTCGTCGAACACTCAACCCTAGCTCTGATACGTGTCCAGAACGGACACGAAACCTCTGATACCCGACACGAAACCTATCCAGATTCTTAGGGGACCCTTAGAGCTACCTATTCATGAAGACAAATTGAAAATCCATGGAGTATTGAGAGTGTTACCTCTTGATGAACTTCAATGAAAAAAATCCCTATTCAAATGCTCTCCTCTTGACAACCCAATCAATTCAAAACAAACTCAAACTGAGATGAGACCTTAGCAACAGTAAGAAAAGTCATGTTAGGACCTAATGGAACAATTTAGAAAGAAAAAGGAAGAGGAAAGGAGTTCTAGAAATTAAAATGCAATAGAAACTAACCTCCTTGAACTTAGGGCTTTTCCTAAGAAAGAGGCAACCCTAGATTTTAGGAGGGATTTTATATGGTGAGGATCCCTATAAGAATAGGTGGCCGGCCACTATTCTTAGGGTTAGGGTTTGGTCAAAACTTTGGGCCTTGGGCCAAGTTACATAGGCTATGGTTGATTTAATTAATTAAAGGCTCTAAAATCGTAAGCCATGACTTATGACTTTCTAATCCTTTTGCTAATTAGAGTCTAATGACTAAACCAAAGATTAGGCTAAGTTAGACTAGAGTCACATGACCTAACCATGCTCAAACTAACTAGGGTTAGCTCCTAGGTTGATCTACATGGGTCCAAACTAGCCAAAAATCAATCTAGTCCAAACAATTCCAAAATAATTCCTAAAAATTCCCATAAATTCTAATTAATTCTAATAAATTTAAAATACCCCAAAAATGACAAAAATACCCTCACAGTAGAAATGTGGTAGTGACACACACCCAGTCAGTCAGGAGCTGGGGGTAGCACTTACCACGCTATTCTTCCCCCTAACACTATAATTCAGCCTGCTCCTTCTGCATCATCGGAGGATGCTAATGAAGCTGTCAAACTCTTGCACACTCAATTCGATGCTTTTAAAGAGAAGGACAATTTACAGAGATTGGGGATCAAATAACCCTATCCGGTTGAATGGAAGGAAGTCCCATTCCCTCCAAAGTACAAGATTCCCACAATTTTGCTGTTCGACAGTAGCACTTCTCCGAGTCAGTTCATTAACCACTTTGAGGTAATGACTGTTCAACTTCAGCCAAATGACGCTCTTCTTACCAGGGTATTTGTCGACTGTTAGCCGGTGTAGCATACGATTGGTACAGGAGCTTGCCTGATGGCTGTATGACCTCTTTTTCGGGTTTTAAACAAATCTTCTTGGAGCGCTTCTACGAGGGAATCAACGACATGACCATGTCTGCCCTCAATAAGATCAAACAAAGACATAATAAAACTGCTGAAAGTTTCATTGAAAGATTCTGCCGAGAAGCTTTAAAGATGCCTCCTGGAACTCCGGCCGCTGTAACTAAAGATACCTGCAAGGCAAATCTTTTTCCTATCATCAGCATGTGGACGGGTTCAACTCAATTTCAAAACTGGCCATCATTCATTGTCAATGCTAAAACAGCTGATGTTAGCGCTGACAAGTTCAAGCAGTTGGGGGTACACATGTCTAACCCCGACCGGGATGAACACCCGACATCTAGTAGCGGTAATTGCCAGAACAACCGCAAGGGTAAAGAAACTTTGAACATCAATTTGAAGAACAAAGAATCACTGGCTGTCAACATAGATCCACCTATGTCTACTTCTACTCCTTCTGCCCCTCCACCAAGGGAACCTCGTCCGAAAGTAAATACTCTTTTGACGAGAACGACACCGTGAGCATCTTCGATTGCTTGATCAAAAGCAATAAGCTCCAACTCCCAGACCCGAAGAAGCCTGACGAGGTCGGTAAGACTGATCATCCCAAATATTGTGTTTATCACAGGTTCATTGGTCATCCCACTCGAGCGTGTTATGTGCTCAAAGGCAAGATTCAAGAGTTAGTCAATGCTGGTGTTGTCACCCTTCAACAAGATGAGAAGACTGTTACCGCGAACATGGTCTCAGTACAGTTCGGTAACTTCCCTCCACAGATGGTACAACATGGTGTCATCCCTATTCCCAAGGCCACTCTTAAGATCGAGAATCTCCCTCCTCCACGGAGTGAAGGTCTCGTCCCCTTATCACTTGATAACGGTGAGATTATGTGGATCCACCCTGACCTTGTTGCAGACTTTGAGGTTCCTTCCTCGTCTAAACAGAAAGACCGCTCTAAGGGCAGAACAAAGGTCTGCAATATGGTGTCTTTTGACCCCATATTTGAAGAGGAAATCCTGCTGGGCACCAGGTCAGGAAAAGCCTATCTACGAGAATTTCATGAAACTCGAGGAAACCCTGCCTCTTCTTCTGAGACTGCTCCAGTGAAACCTGTTTCTACTGAGGGCATCCCTACTGTGTCTTCACCAGTTTTTGAACCCATTCCCCCTAAGCCGACGGCAGCTGACAAAAGCAAACAACAAGTCCGCTTTGACAAGCCTTTAAAGAAGTCATCTCCTTCTGGACTTGAAAAACCATACAATTTTGATATTTTGGCTCAACTAGCTAATACACCGGCTAGGCTGTCGATCTTTGAGCTCTTGCGCCTCTCTAAGGAGACTCGAGAAGCTCTGAGTGAAGCTCTCATACAGGCGGAAACCGGCTTAACTTTTCTAAAGAAGCCATAATCAGAACCTGTCTCTTGCCTCCACTGTCACAGTGTGTTGGAGTTAATTCGAAACATTACCTTCAAACAGGATGATATGCTGATGGAAGACAATAGGCATGACCGTCCTCTATACTATACAAGATACATCGACACGATGAAGGTCGATCGTATTCTGATAGATCACGGGTCAGCACTCAGCATCTTGCCGAAGACAATGCTAGATGCACTGAAGATCCCAGTGCATAGTCTTTCTAGCACAATTACCACCATCCTGGGGTTCAACCAGGGAAGAAGTGAGCCTCTGGGCAAGATTCGCCTAAAACTCTAAATAGGCAATCTCCGCACAAAGGTGACCTTCTATATTATAGATAATCATGGTTGCTCTTACAATGCTCTTTTGAGAAGACCATTCCTTCATGAACACAACATTGTTCCTTCTACTCTCCATCAATGCTTTAAATACTTTGATGACAAAGGAGAAGTCCAAAAAGAAGTTGCAGATCTCTACCCGTTTAAAGGTGTTGAAGCATATTGCAACGATGCTCACATTTACAAAGAAGAATTTATGAAGGTGGTATTAGCCATGGATGGTGAAGAAGAACAGGAAGCAGTGCCTAGTGACACTCTCATCATACATGTCAAAGGGCATGTCTCTCATCCTCAATCCTCCAAACTACTAGCTATTCATCTTCCAGCCCAGAAGCAATCGACTGGTGATGATCAAGATCAAAGGTATCTCACCTCTTCTGAGCCACGGGTTATCGACTTACATCGTAACAAAGATCAAAAGGAGCTCATCTCTTCTGAGCCATTGGTTATCGACCTCCGTCGTAACAAAGATCAAAGGGAGCTCACCTCTTTTGAACCATTTTTTATCGACCTCCGTCGCAATAAGTCCAATCCTCCTCGCTCTTCTTCTCCTCCTCTTGTAATCAATCTGACCAAGCCTGCTAGGCTAAAGGTCCTGTTGTAAATATGGATTTACAAATCAATGAAAAAGCATCTACTTTCCAGTACACTGATGTCATTTATCATGCTAAATGTTTTTTGGATATGCTAGATAGCTTTCAGTCATTTACAATCGGAGTTGTGCAAACCCTTGAAACAGAGGTCTTGATTGAACATCCGGATGACTCATGTTTTGTTGTCCCCTCTCGAAAGAGAGGCGAATGTCCAATACTCTTTAGTAAAGGACCAGAACAGAAATTTAGCTATACAGATGATAGCAAAAGTAATGATACATGACGTCTCCAACTACGTCGTTATAGCCAACAATCAAAAGACATTATCCGAAAGATGGGTTATAACTTCAAAAATGGCCTCAACTATGGTAAGGGTAGACGAACTCCTATCCGTACAGTTGTTCCGAAAGAAAAATCGGTGATGTACTACAGTAGGACGAAAAGAGGTCTCGGATATGCTTCACCTCCAGTCTTATCCCCAAAAGTCTTCGAATCCGATAGTGAAGAGCGTTCTAACTCTTCTGATTCAAGATCATGGGATTCTGACACCAGTATTGGCCAAGTTCATCGATTGATTGTATCTTCTAACATGTTCTCCGCTAAACTCCCAGAAGGCTATGATGAAGACATAGAAGAAAATCCTGAAATAGATCATTGGGCTCAACGAATGGATACCCAATGGGAAATCTGATTCGAACAACGAGACCTCCTACCGAAGATCAATTGGTCCAAATTAACGTAGGAGAAAACGGGTCACCTCATCCAATATTCATCAGCAAGAACCTTCCAGAGGTGGATAAGCAAGAATTAATTCTTCTTATTCGAGAATACATTGATGTCTTTGCTTGGAGTTATGAAGACATGCCAGGTTTAGATTCCAAAATTGCCACTCATAAACTGAATATTTTGCCTAATGCAAAGCCAGTTAAACAGCATCAAAGGCGATTCAAGCCAGAAATGATGGACGTGATTGATGATGAAGTCAAAAAGCTTATAGCTTGTGGCTTTATTCGAGAAGACCAACATCCAAATTGGGTAGCCAACGTTGTCCCAGTCTTGAAGAAAACTAGCAAAGTTCGAGTTTGCATCGACTTCCGGGATCTTAATGAAGCCTGTCCAAAAGATGAGTTTCCTCTCCCTATCACAGATGTCATGATCGACAACACTTGCGGGTTCGAAAGGATATCCTTCATGGATGGATTCTCTGGATACAATCAGATTCGGATGAATCCTGAAGATAAAAAACACACTTCTTTCCGCACTCCTCGCGGAGTCTATTGCTATACCGTCATGCCATTTGGTCTCAAGAACGCTGGTACAACTTACCAACGAGCTATGAGTACTATCTTTCGAGATCATCTTCGTAAGACTGTCGAATGCTATGTGGACGATATTGCTGTCAAGAGTCGTCTAAAGGAAGATCACATCCAAGATTTAAGAACTATCTTCAATCTAATGCGCCAACATCAACTTAAAATGAATCCCACCAAGTCATTCTTTGGTGTCTCTAGTGGTAAATTTCTCGACTTCGTCATTACCTCTAAGGGTATACACGTAGATCCCGAGAAGATCAAAGCCATTCAAGAGATGCGTCCTCCACGCAACCTAAAAGAGCTACGAAGATTCTAAGGTCGACTTGCGTACATCAGGAGATTCATTTCAAATCTGTCTGGACGTTGCAGACCATTTACCCAGCTAATGAAGAAGGGTGTATCTTTTATTTGGACTGAAGAATGTCAACGAGCATTTGACGATATAAAGCAATATCTTATGAACCCACCAGTCTTGGTGCCACCAATTTCAGGCATACCATTCTTAATGTATGTCCGTGCTATGGATCATTCATTGGGTGCTTTACTTGCCCAGAAGAACAAAGAAGGCCATGAACAAGCCATCTACTATCTTAGTCGTACTATGATTGGTGCTGAACACCGTTATAGTCCAGTTGAGAAAGAATACTTAGCTCTTATGTTCGATGTTCAAAAGACTCGGCATTATATCATTGGCTAAACCATTCACGTCATTTCCCGAGTTAATCCTCTTCGGGTACTGATGAAGAAGCCTAGCACACTCAACTCTCGACTGGCTATATGGGCCATTTTAGTAGCCCAATATGACATGGTTTATGTTCCGCAAAAGTTCGTCAAAGGTCAAGCACTGGATGACTTTTTAGCAGCTCATCCTGTTCCAGAAACATCTAAACTATATGATGAAATTCCAGATGAAACATTAGAATCAAACATGAATTCTGAAGAATTTTCTACCTGGCGTCTGTTCTTCGACGGAGCATCCCGGATTGGACCCAATGGGACCATTGTCACAGGAGTTGGAATTGTTCTAGTCTCTCTAGAAGGATTAGCTTTCCAAAGAGCCTACTCCTTAGATCAGTCATGCTCTAACAATGTGGCTGAATACAATGCCTTGCTTATCGGGCTCCAATTAGCTAAACAGTTGGAGATCGAATATATTGAAGTCTATGGCAATTCTAAACTGGTTGTCAATCAGGTTAGAGGAACATACGAAGTTCGCCATCAAGATCTAGTGCCTTATCATGAAGCTGCGACTTACATGGCTACATCGTTCAAGGCTTTATTCATTGAATATGTTCGACGAGCTTGTAACACTGAGGCAGATGCTCTAGCTAATCTTGCGACAGTCTTAGCAATTCCTTTTAAAAGACAACAAGTGGTTGTTGTTTCCAATAGAGAGTTGTTCTGCGTAGAAAACAATCGTAACATCGAATTCAGTAACTTCGCTGAAATCAATGTTATCAATGAGATTGAAGAGCTCCTTTCATTGACTTTGTGGTTCATGATATACTCCCTGAAGATCCTAAAGAGGCTACGAGTATTCGCCGACGTTCTCTTCGGTTCTACTATAATCAGACCACCAAGACTCTTTATCGAAGGACTTATGACGTCCTACTCTTGCGCTGTCTTGCTGGTGATGAAGCAAAGCAAGTATTACGTGAAGCTCATGATGGAGTCTGTGGAGCACATCAACCCGGCCCTAAACTACAAGATCGTATCCGACGAATGGGTTATTATTAGCCCTCTATGGTGTCTGACGCCATCGAATATGCCATAAAATGTCGAGCCTGTCAAATCTATACAGATTTCATTCATCAACCATCAGAATTCCTTCATCCGACTGCTGCCTCTTGGCCTTTTGAAGCTTGGGGCATGGATATTGTAGGTCCTATCAATCCTCCTTCTTTTAAGGGAAATCGGTTTATACTAGCCATAACGGATTATTTCTCCAAGTGGGCCGAAGCTATACCTTTGGCTGAAGTCAAAACCAGCAGCATCATCAACTTTGTCAAACATCATATTATCTACAGGTTTGGTGTGCCTCGACGGATCATTCATGACAATGGACCTCAGTTCATCAGTCAAAAGTTCACAAGGTTCTGTGACGATCATCGGATTGACAATGTCGCCTCTACGACTTCCAATTCCGCTGCTAATGGCTTGGCTGAAGCCTTCAACAAGACTATTATCAAGCTCCTTAAGAAGTTGTGTCTACTAACAAACGAAACTAGAGTGAAAAGCTTGGAGAATGTCTATGGGCCTACTGCACTACGGTTCACAATCCCACAGGCTGTACATCTTTTTCTCTGGTATACGGGTGTGAAGCAATTCTACCCCTAGAACTTTAAATCCCATCTCTAAGGATTGCTATTGCCAATGAGTTGATGACAGAGAAGAATGATCTTCTTCAACTTCAAGAACTAGAGGCGGTTGACGAGAAACGACTATGGGCTCAACAACACATAGAGTTCTATCAAGCCCGTATCTCGAAGACTTTCAACCGCAAAGTTAAAGTCAGAGCCTTTTAGAAAGGAGAACTCGTTATTACAGTCAGACGTCCCATGACTATGACTCACATGAGCAAAGGCAAGTTCGATGCGAAGTGGGAAGGGCCTTATATCGTGAGTAAAGTCTTCTCAAATGGAGCCTATCAACTCACAGAGCTAGACGGTCGAGTTGCAATGATGCCCATCAATGGCAAGTTCCTCAAAAAGTACTATATATGAATATAAAAAGGATTTCTTGTAAATATGATAAGACAGTTCATAAATAAAGTTTGATTTTATTTTATCATAAATGATGTTACACAAAATCAAGGACGAGAATCACTATCGTCCTTCTTGAAGACAGGACAAGAACCTCTACCGTCCTTTTCAAAAACATAATCGGCTAAAGGGCCGAGAACATCTTTGCTCGAACCTACCAAAAATTTACAAACGGCCAGTCGTTTAACCTCCTCTTCTTCCGTCGTCCATGGTTCAAGTAGGAAGTCCAAGATATCCCGTGGCGGCTTGGGTGCAGACGAACCTTCGCTCGCCTCCGTCTGCTTTGGCTGGGTCGGCTTGATTGGACGTTCCTCAATGCCTTCTTCAACCTTCTGGACAATCTCAACCTTCTTGGATGCATCTCCAGACGACATTTTTTTGTTGAAAAGTGAAAATGATCATTTCATCTAAATTTCTGTCCTATTTATAGACATAGATTATTGAAACAGTCGATTACGTGAACCAAAATGATGTATCTTTCATGAACATTTATTACATCCGACGGTTCGCCCGTTCATTACATTCATCCGACGGTTTATCCGTTCATTATATTCATCCAACGGTTCATCCGTTCATTACATCTATCTAACGGTTCGCCCGTTCATTTCATTCATCCGACGGTTCACTCGTTCATTCTATTCATTTGACGGTTCACCCATTCATTCCATTCATCTGACAGTTCACCCATTCATTCCATTCATCTGACGGTTTACCCGTTCATTCCATTCATCTGACGGTTCATCCGTTCATCCCAACGATTCATTTCGTTCACATATTTTGATGATTCATCCGTTCATCCATATCAACAAATTGTCACATATTTGTTACCTCTGATTAAGTTGTCTACCGAAATAATGATATTCAAAAAGAAAATTATATCCTGCCATGTCCACATTACCTCTGAGCAGATATAATGAATATAATTATTTTCTACATCAAGAAATATATCATGTCCTAAACCTCTAAATATATTTTCTATTGCTATTATTTATATCCGTAATAGGATATGCAATAAATAATAGAGCCACAAAAATAATGTCTTTTTATTGATCAAAATAAAAGACATTACAAAAAGACATATTACAAAGGAGAAAAGTACAAAAGATTCATTCAATCGGTGGAGTCATCAGACTGGCTATCTGCTGCTTCAAAGTTTGAAGTCGTTCCTCACGAGAATCCAGCACCCGCCTTCTAGCTTCCTCCATTCCAGATTTATCATCAAATGTCGGCAAGGTCACTAGTCGGCGTGCGATTTCATCTTGATGAGACGTGACAAACTCATTCTTTTCACGAGTCAGAATGTCTAGTTGCTGAACTACAGCTTGATGTTGTGTAGTCTCTTCCTTAAGAGCAAGTTGAACGATTCTCAACTCTTCCTGAAGTCGAGCAAACTCTGCATTCAGTTCAGCAACCTTCTTTTCTTTCTCCCCAGCAGCAGACGCTAATATCTCCATCCGGGAATCATACTCTGAAGACTTTCTAGTGAAAGTGTCCAAGAAAATCCTGAAATCGGCTTTCGTAACTTCGGCTTCTCGAGTCATCCTTTCAAACTCAGTATTTACCAAGGGCTTTACCTCCCCCCGATTAAGATCTTTGTAAATCTTAATTGATGCCTCCAGCTCATCCAGTATGTGTTCAAAATAGGCAGCTTGAGCTTCATCACCCTGACTTCGGATAGCACCAATCAGATAAGTAGTTTGGATTCTAACGGTAATGAAACCAACATTCTCTCTTTCCATTACCCTTTCTACTAAGGGTCCTGAGGAAGTGAAGAAGACGTTGGTGAAAGAACCAACTATAAATTTATTGGTAGCCGCTGCACTGGGTGTAGCGGCTACTCCTATAGAAGTTGAAGCAGTAGAGGCCTGTAAAGGCGGAAGTTCGACTTCTGGAACATGGACTGAAGTCTCTCTGGACAAGGGTGCCATAGTGGAACTAGTTGCCCCTCCCAGATGTTCCTCTGCGAAATCAGTTAAACATCATCAGTTTGCTGTTATTAGCGATTATCAAACTAGATCAAAAAATAAGGGTAAGCTTACCATTGCTGGGTTTTTCACTTGTTGACATAGGCTGCGGCCTCGCCGAAGTAGCTTCAGAAATCACTGCCTGACTGCTTCCCGCTTCAGAGTCGTCTGATAAATGACGGCTACTGCTAGCTACTACTTTTGTCTGCACTATATCAGTGCATACTGGAAGAATTGGAGAACGATGAATTTCTGCATGAATGAAAGTTAAGATGTCAGTCATTTGATCTATAAAATAAGATTATCAATATCAGCCAATACCTCTTGGTTCAGTGACAGTAGCTTCCTCCTGTGCTATGTCATTAACAGTGTTCTGTTCTTAGGATGCATGGGCATCAGCATCCTCTTCCAGATTCAGATTGTCATCCTCTGTAGATGTTTCTTCATCATCTGCACCCTCTTCTCGTGCCTTCTCGCTATCACTTGCGTCGGCTGGATCTATATCATCATTGAAGCCGAAGTCACAGTCCTCCATGGCCTCGATCATCAATCGATCTTCTTCAGCCCTACGAGATCTTGGTGTAGCTGGAAGGGGGGCAGTTTTGTTGCAAGCATAGGAGATTGTACTACTTCAACAGATGATCCCGACTCATTGATTGGGGATGGGGCTGCAGTTCCTTCTCTTGCTTCTGCAGCCCCATCCTTTATCTCTGCGGTCTCCTCTCTTGTCTCTGCAACCTGGTCTCCTTCATCTGCACTGGAAGTTTTCTGCCTGGGCTCGGGAGCAGGTGTCTGAGAAGCCAGTATTACCCCGGCGACAGCACTGATCAAGGCCGATGTATGGAAAGATCTCGGGGGAGTGGTGACTTTCTTTCTGAAAGCTAATTTTCTCCTGCGTAGAGGTTCTTCCGTAATCTCTACGTTTGCTGTGGGTGGTTTTCTTTGAATGAAAGTAGGGGTTGGTGCCTCTTCTCTATGAACCGACTCGGCCTGCTGCCGAGATTGCGAGCGGGTGGTGACTCTTTCTGAAGAGTCCACGGCGATCTTCTTCTTTAAGACAAGAGAAGATGTTTCTTCTGCCTTCCTTTTCCTCTCCTTGATCGGAGATCTTACAACTTTCAGAGAGACACGTAGCAGCTCGTAGACTTCTTCGGGGAAGTTGGCTTCCCTCGAAGCTTTCAGAGGCTCATTAGCTGGCTCGTGCTCTTTATCATTGCCAGGAAGCGCCATAACAAGTGCTCCTTTTTTAAATCTAGTCGCCGTTGCAAAGCTGTCTACTAGATTGAAGTTCTCAGCAAAAGTATTTGCTGAAGTGTAAAAGATCGAGTAGGTATACAGCATGCGAGGGCCACGATCGTTCCTTGACGGCATTGAGAACGTCGTCCTTGTATCACGAGCATTATAATATGCCCAGGCCCGGGCTCCATCAATTAAAAAACCTTTTTCCTGTAGGCATGTTATAGCATTACCTACGTGAAATTGGTCATAACCGAATTGGCGTGCAAATTGACTGGGAAGATAAGGCTCGAGATAACATTCATCCTCGAACCGGTACGCCAAGTGTGATGGCCAAATTGTCCTCAGCCAGTCAAAAGCTGTATGGCCCAACGGTTGCATCCTCATGGAGTCGACGAGGTTTGTTGACATATGCTCGTAACCAACTGGAGGGAGAACGCAATAAAAGTTCCATCCCTTGTCGAGATTCAGAGTTCGCCGGCAATCTCTTAAAGTGGTGTAGATCCACTTACATCCCGAAAACCTTCTTAAAAAGCTGCCACCCACTGCCCCCATGTTAGGATTCATCAAAGAAGGATGGTATAAAAGCAGCCATCCAAACAGATAGGTGTATGGCAATTCCAGCCGAGGAAAACTTCCCTTCTGGCCTTTCCCCCTAATCATCGAATCAACGAAGAGACGGAGGCCGGCATTCACCCTGCATGTCATTGTTGACTGCAAATCCATCCAGTAGCCGAAAACCAGACGGACAGCAGCAAATAGTAAGCCACGATGGAAGCGGTCGACTGCACTGGCCCCAGGAATGACTTATCGTCGAAGCCAGTAAGTGAGGAAACCCGCCAGCTGGGCTTCCTTCGACATGGGCCTGTAGCCCATCCACATGTAGCTTTCAATGATGTCGTCTTTCTTAAAAGGAGGATATTGAAGATCATCATCAATCTTCATATACATATCACCATGCGTCTCCATCAGCTCTATCACTTCACTATTTCTAAGTGGTCTGAAGAAACTGGGATTGCAGTTGTCATGGTCTTTAGTCTTCTTCTCAATGATATGGTTGAGGAAATGATACGGCAACCATTTGGTAGAATAGCAGGTGCCGGCTGTGCCACTCTTGTAATATAGAGAGCAAATCTTGTAGTGGCAGAGGAGCTCTTCAAAGATAGTTACCATATCGGCTTTCTCCTGGCGTAGTTTGTCCAACTCATAGTTTGTTGGGACAAACTCTTCATAGGGGATATCCCCCATTGGCAGGTGAGAGATATACTTCATCTCGTGCAAAGCTAATCCAATCTCTCCGCATGGCGTCATGAAAGTCCCAGTCCTGTAGTTGTATCTTTCTGCCAACGCGAGGAATAAATGAGGATTGGGAGGGAAGCCATAAACAGTGGCGTACAATGCATGGTACAGATCAATCTCCTTGAGCCGAGCTTCAAATTGGACCAATATCCAATTGGTTATGCAGATCCATCTCTTATTATTCGGGTTCACGAGACCTGCCAGCCGCAGATCTTGGTCCGGGTACCTCTCCTCCACCTTCGCAAACTCATTTGTGAATATCGGAGTTCCCACTGGGAGCAGTAGGAAAGAATCTTCCGGCGGGATGCAACCGGGCTTTAATCCTCTGAGTAAGGAGCTATGACGCTCAGAGGAACTGTAGAACATATCTTTGTGATCTGGTCCCTTCTTAACACAGATATTTCCCGCTCGGGCTTGCTGCAGCGGAGTTATGTCCCATTCCATTCTTCTGGGATAACCCGTAAAAGCATATCGGGACAAAGGAAGGCATATGGTGATTTCTGGTAGAACTATTGTCTTCTCACCCCTCTGGAGAATCCTCTGTTACACGCGAGGTCTCGGCTGAGAATTCTTGTCAAGAGCCTCACCAAACAAGAACAGAGGCTTCTTATGGGTGACTGCATCAGCAGTCTGAAGAGGCTGCCCGTTCATCAGACACATTAAAGTGTCGTTATCTTGTGCAGTCAGGATAGCCTGCCGAGAGGACGGTAGGGCATACTGAGGAAATGTCACGTGCGAGAGATCTTCCATGTATTCAGGTTCAGACAGGGATCCTGCAAAAACCTCATAGTTGGGATCTTCCCTGAGGTTAACTGCATCAATAAAGAAGGCAAAGATCAGTATATGTAAAATCAAAAAGTTTCTTCAAAAGATTATCAATTTGTGCTGTGTGAAACAAGCTATCAGATTGTGCCAGCACAGTCAACTTGCGTAAGCTATCAGATTGCACTAACACAGTCAGCTTGCGCAAGTTATCAGGTTGTACTAACATACTTGCACAAGATATTAGTTTGCCCTGGCACAACAGACTTGCGCAAATCGATGGATTGCGCCGAACATTCTGTCAGCGCTTTCCAACCGATTATGCAAAAGTATAGTTTTCATAAAAATGAAAACTATTTTGAATGCAACCGAAACCCTAAACAGGGTGGCGCAAAAAACCATCAATCTCTAGAAAGAGAGAGGCATCAAAGTTCAGAACATCAAAAACCCTAAAAAGGGTTTCGATCACATTTCGTCATTCACCTTGAAGCGCAGGATGACCCGTCTCATGGGAGATATTCGTGGTGCAACACGAGTCGAGGGTTCGGCGGGGGCCTTTCCCTTATCGGCAGCTGATCGCTTGGGCACCATTTTTATCGTCGACGAGAGGAAGGAGGAGAAGTCGGAGTAGGGAAGGAGCTTTTCTCTCTGGGGAATTCGAAAGCAAGTAAAGGTTGAAAGAAAGAAAAATGAAACTATTAATAGTTTCAGAAGTGTAACAGTCACCCCCAATTGCGCCACAAAAGATGGAACTAAATTCCTCCAAACGCGCAATCAAATCGCAACTTGCACAACATGATTTTAAATTTGAAATTCAAAGTATTTCGAAACTTTGAATATTTTTAAATTTTGAAAACTTTGAAGGAGGTCTTGTATGTCCTAAAAATCAAGTTGCATCTAGCAAATTGGCAGAGAAGTCTCAATTGCGTACCCTTCAAATGGATTGTGCAAGAAACAAATTACGCTACAAATCGAACGCGCAAGCTAAACTGTGCTACCACCAGAGCGCGCTATGCTGACGTGGCAATGCCATCATTATCTGACAAAGATCGGATCTTCTGACAGCGTGATAGCCCGAAAAACGAGGAGTCCATTTATTTTTTGTCCATCACAGCGCTCGAGAACAGCTGTACAACTTCAACGCAGTCTACCAGTCCAACCGCAGCGCAGTTTGACCAAGCATAAATCCTAGCGCTGACCAGTGATTAGATGAAAGTGCAGTTTGATGCTAGTGCTATTCAGTTAGCGCAATTCATCCAATAATTAACATTTATTACGTGGATTACATGCCATCAATTGCTCGCCACGTGGCAACCGCCTGTACACGACCAAGCGTATTTCAATCAAATAATGCCACGCGTCTGAATACAGTTAGCCCACGATCGAGCAACTGCCCAATAGGCCAGTGCAGTTTGCAGTCTGCACAGTCTGTCGCCAGCGCAGTTCATCATGCGCAATCCAGAATAACTACAAATTAGTTATTTCTAGAACTCTATAAATAGTGTTTCAAGTCCTTCATTAAGAGGATCAGATCATTATTCTCAACCCGAGGCAATGTGGCCCTGCTGAATCGGTCTTCGAGACTGCTGAATCTCAGCTGGGTGATGCCAATCCAGTTGTATCTCCTTCCAGGGAGGCTGGGGCGGAGGAACCAGCTGCATTCGGCTGAGAGGTCGCTGGTGAGGGGACTACGGTGGCTGTGAGCGATCCTCGGTCTCCACCACCCTTTCCTAGTAAGATAAGCCAAATCTTGACTAGTGAGGAGGCCCATTTGCTCTATCATCACGTCCTTCGGGTTAGGCTGATTGATGGTTGCTCTGGACATACAGGTCCTGCCCTTTTACTGCCCGTGACGGACATTATCAGGGTAGGCTTTGCCAGAGGGGATCCGGTGGGAGGGAGTGTGCCTCCTCTCCTTCCAACTTATATTGAGGGGCCTTCCGCTGGATTGAGTTCGGGAGATCAGATGGCGGCACAGCCGGGGCAGGGAGCAATAGTTCCTGCGTCATCCTCTGTTCATATGGCTTCGGGGGTCGACCTTTCCGCCCTGCCGAGTATCCAGGTTCTTCGGGCTGCAGAGGAGGAGTTACCTGCTATCCACGCGTCTTTTCGTTCAGAATTTGTTTCCCTGATGGCAGGCATGGCATGTTCCGGCGCGTCTCCTTCGACACTGTCAGCTACACTTTTTTGATGCCATCCTCTACGGAAGTTCTGGATGAAGCATCACAGGATGTGGTTGACAGTTTCTACCGCCACCTGAAGAGAGGGGTCGAAGCTGTTGTGGTGCGGGGGACCCCCTTTGCCTTGGCACGATAATGCGCCCGTGGCTAAATTAAAATTCTTAAAACCCTCCCTGGTGGGGCAGGGATAGTTGCGCTTCTGGAGCCTAATTTGCTAGAGGCTGATCAGCTCGTGGCCCAGTTTCAAGTACTGCGGCAAGTTGATCTGTCTGCAGCAATAGACCAAGAGCGTACCTTCCTTATAGCTGCCATGGAGATGGTAAGGGTTGCTCGGGATACGGTCAAGCCGACTATAATGAAGGACCTCCACGATCTGTCTTAACAATACGATCAGTTGAGCCACAGGAGTGCAGATTGTATGGCTCGAAAAGCAGCCGCCTCTCGTGTGGTAATTGATACCAGAGAGCAGATCCTCGAGCTTTAGAGAAAATTGGCTTTCTTGGAATCTGAGCTCGAGGCCGCTCGTACGAAAAAGGGGCTGATTATCCAGGAGGCCGACAAGGTCATTCGAGCTTCTGCTGGCCTGGAGCGTGCTCTGAAGAAGCTTGAGGATGGCTGGCGGGCTCATGCACATATGGAGGATACGGAGCGGCTGACTCAGGAGGCCGAGCGCCGGGCCAAGCAGCAGTTTGAGCGGTCGACTGCCTTGCTGAGGGATCGTCTCATGGAATTATGTATCGTCGAACCATAGTCGGCCTTTTCCTTTTTTTGTTTATGTTCTTTTCCTTTTTTGAGAGGGACATGGTCCTAGAACATGTAGTACTTTTGACTTTCAAATAAAAGAGTATGTTTTATTTATCCCTTCATTTATATTGCTTATTGCGTTTGTGGTATTGTGGTATTTGCCCCACTGAGGAACTGTTTGTGGACTTGTTACCCTTGGTATACCTTGGTTGTAGGTACGGATAACAAGTTTGATAGGGATACTTAGAACAATTCTACAGTAAGGTGGCCATGGAAGTTCCTGGTATCGGGAGAAAGAATGCCATGGAGCAGCTGGACTCCCGGGGCATGATGAGAAATGAGGCGCATGTACTAGGAAACTTAGTACAACATTTGTGGTCAACAGAGGACATTTGTGGGCCTATTATCCTTGGCGTACTCTGGTTTTGGGTACAGATAATAAGTCGAGAGAAAACCGACATACTTACTCAGAGGTAATAAGGACGTGGTAAATATGAGGGTTTCTTCAATGGAGCCTTCCTACTCAGAGGTAATAAGGACGTGGCAGGAGTGGGCTCCATGAAGGGTACATAGAACATCTCAGAGGTAATGAGGACGTGGAAGTTCTACGTGAGGGGTGGTTTATTTTTGATAGAAGTGAAACAACTCAGAGGTAACATCGACATGGTTGTTTTGGGAAATTTGTGGATCTGTTACCCATTTTATGTGCTGAAAGTACGGGTAGTGGATCATGAGGAAGGAGTTCTTTTAGGAAGAAAGTTCAGAGGTATGATCATACATGACTTACTACCCAGAAGATGTGATATAGATTCATCTGGTGTGACCAGAGTGTGAGTTCAGCGGTACTTGCGGGTACATAACTCAACAATTTGGAATCAGAGTGTAAGTTCAGCGGTACCAGAGGGTACATAACTCAACAATTTGGGAGATTTGGAGGATGTCGTTTTAGACATAATACTTCTTCAGGAACTTGCCGTTGATGGGCAACACGAGCAAGTCTCATTTTGTTTTGCGAGGCGGTAAGCACCATTGGAGAATACAACCTCGCTGACAAATGGGCCTTTCCACTTTGGCTGGAATTTGCCGGCGGTTTTGTGAGTCATAACCATCGGCCTCCGAACTGCCAGAACGAGATCGTCCACTTGGAATGTTCTGATTTTAACCTTCTTGTTAAAAGCTCCCGAGATACGTGCTTGGTATAGCTCGATTCGTTGTTGAGCTAACAGGCGCTTCTCAGCTAAAGCCTCCAACTCTTGTAACCGGCGATGGTGATTATCATCCGTCGTCAATCGGTAGGTGAGGGCGACACGAAGCGAGGGAATTTAAGTCTCCAGTGGGAGAACCGTCTCATTCCCATACACCAGAGAGAATAGTGTGTTCCCAGTGGCCGTCCGGACTGTAGTACGGTATGCCCATAAGCATTTGCCAAGATTCTCATTCCAGTCGCGTTTGTTGGAAGACACGAACTCCTTGAGCAGCTTGATTATAGTTTTATTGAATGCTTCTGTCAACCCATTCGCTGCCAGATTTTACGACGTTGAAGTAATATTCTGGATTCGGTGTTTGTCGCAGAACCGATAGAAGGCGTGGCTTGCGAACTGCGGACCGTTGTCGTGGATGATCATGTGGGGCAGTCCAAAGTGATAGATGACGTAATATTTGATGAAGCTGATCACGTTTGAAGTCTTTACTTCTGCCAGCAGAATAGCCTCTTCCTATTTGTAGAAGTAATCTGTGATTGCGAGTATAAAGCGATGTCCTCGGGACGAAGGCGGAGTGATCGGACCAATGATGTCCATTCCCCATGCTTCAAATGGCCAGGATACCATCGTTGGGTGTTGGAATTCAGATGGTTGGTGTATGAAATCTGTATGGACCTGACAGGCTTTGCACTTTCTTGCATAGTCTATTGCATCTGCCACCACCGTAGGCCAGTAGTAGCCCATCCGACGAAGGTGATATTTGAATTTCCGGCCAGGCTGATGGGCCCCGCAGACGCCGTCGTGAGCTTCACGTACAGCTTATTGGCTTCTTTATTTGAGAGACACCGAAGCAGTAATCCATCGTATGATCGCCGATACAACATTTCGTCTCTGTATCGTAGAAGAATCTGAGTGACCATCTTTTGATGGAAGTAGCTTCCTTTGGGTTCTCGGGCAAGATGCCATAGACTACGAAGTCTACGAATGGCTGTCTCCAGTCTGGTGCTTCGTCGACCGTCTGAGCGGAATAGCTCTCAGCAAATTGGACGGTGTTCTTGGGACAGACCAACTCGTGGCCTATTACGTCCACCAAATGATGAGTATATTTTGGGACCGCTAGGGAAGCGGCCAGTCCTGCTAAGGCATCGGCTTATATGTTCCGGAGTATCGGAATATATTATATGAAGAACCCTTTAAATGATGAAATGATGTTGATCGCTATTTGGTGATAGGGGATCATATCTTTATGGCGAACTTCGTATGAACCCCGGATCTGATTGACGATTAACTGTGAATCGCGGTATGTTTCAAGATACTCCACCCCCAACTACTTTGCAAGTCGGAGGCCAATGACCAAAGCGTTGTACTCGGCCACGTTGTTTGAACAGGCTCCGTGAGGGTGTACGCTCGATTGATTACTAGCCCGGAGGAAGAAATCAGTACCACTCCGACTCCAGCGATGATGTTGCCCTTGGGCCCAGTTCTGGAAGTGGCGTCGAGGAACATTCGTCATACGGCATCATGAGAGGCCATATTTGAATTGGCGACCTCATCTGGAATCTCTTCGTCTATTCTGGTTGACTCTGAACCTGGATGAGCTGCTAAAAAGTCTGCCAAAGCTTGACCTTTAACAGCCTTCTACGGGACGAAGATCATGTTGTAGGGAGACTATTATATCGCCCAGGTAGCGAGGCGAGAACTGAGTGCACCTGGCTTGGTCATGAGGACCCTGAGGGGGTTAACTCTTGATAAGGCATGGATGGTTTGTCCCGTGACGTAGTGTCGCATCTTTTGAATGGCGAACACCAGAGCAAGGCACTCCTTCTCTACGGCAGTGTATCGATGCTTAGGCCCCATCATTATTCGGCTGAGGTAATATATAGCTTGCTCATGGCCTGCATCATTGTTTTGTGCTAGTAAAGTACCGAGAGAATGCTCCATCGCTCGCACATAAAGCAGAAATGGTTTTCCAGCAACCGGGGCCACCAGGACTGGAGGGTTCGACAGATATTCTTTGATACTGTCGAAGGCGTGCTGGCATTCTTCATCCCATACGAATGAAACGCCCTTCTTCATGAGGTGGGTTAATGGCTGACATCGTCCGGAGAGGTTAGAGATAAATCCCTTGATGTAAGCTAGCCTCCCTTGAAGGCCTCGAAGTTCACGGATATTTCTGGGGGACCCATCTCCATTATTGCCTTCGTTTTCTCAGGGTCAATGTGGATTCCTTGGGCAGTAATGATAAAACCCAAGAAATTTCCACTAGATACGCCCAAGAAGGATTTGGTAGGATTCATCTTCAAGTTGTAAGCTTGCATCAGGTCGAATATCGTCCTCAGATCCTGTAGATGGTCTCCCTTAGAACGAATTTTGACAGTTATGTTGTCGATGTAACACTCCATGGTCTTACGCAGATGATCTCTGAAAATGACGCTCATGGCTCGTTGGTATGTGGTGCCGGCATTCTTTAAATCGAAGGGCATGACGGTATAACAGTACACGCCAATCGGTGTTCAGAATGATGTATGCTTCTCGTCGTTGGGAAACATCTTGATTTGGTTGTATCCTGAGAAGCCATCCATGAATGACATGCGCTCAAAGCCATATGTGTTGTCAATCATAATGTCTGTGATAGGAAGAGAAAACTTATCTTTGGGACATGCTTCCTTTAGATTTCGGAAGTCGATGCAAATTCAAATCCTCTCATTCTTCTTGAGGACTGGTACTATGTTGGCAACCTAGTCTGGATGTTGTTCCTCGCGGATGAAGCCGCTGGCTATTAGTTTATTGACCTCAGCTTCGATGGAGTTCATGATGTCTGGGCAGAATCGTCGTTGTTGTTGTTTGACCGGCTTTGCATCCGGACGAATGTTGAGCTTGTGGAGTACAACCTCGGGGTTTAGCCCTGGCATGTCTTCATAACTCCAGGCTAATATGTCAATATATTCTTTGGTGATTTGTAGTAGCGATTCCCGCTCTTCGTCTGTTAGACTTTTGCTAATGAAGATTGGTTTTGGGGAAGACTCATTGCCGAGGTCAACTTGCATGACCTCATCTTCAGTAGGGGGCTCTCTTTGTTCGAACTGCTTTTCCTTTTGTGCATCTAGCTGTTGGGCCCACGGCTCTAACTCAAAAAGTTTAGGAATGTCTTCATCTTCTTCATAGGCGTCGACAAATGCAATATTGACAGACAAGACTTGTCAGAATATGTCCCCGATGCTGACATTCGAATCAGAAGTTGATGATCCGATTGAGTGTGAATGCCAGTCGCATTCCTCATCTGAGCTTTCAGGGGTCGTTGCAGGTGTAACATAACCTAGCCCACATCTGGTCTTGTTGTAGTAATCCCGTGGTTTCCCAGGCGGGACCGGCAATTGTAAGGGTAATCGCCGTCCAGTGCCGTAGTTCAAGCCTGGCTTAGTTTCCAGATCGTACCCATGTTTTTATATGAGGTATTTGGATCGGGAACTATACAGATAAAGGGGCAGTCTCCCGGTATCGGGTTCGAGATCAACTTCTTCTATCCTGAAGGGTTGTGGATCATTCTTCCGGCCGAAGATGGTTGGATGATCCTCTCTCTCGACTATGCGGTAAGCGTCTTCTACTGGATTAGGTTGGTTTGCGGTGTAGACATTTGTCACCTGTGTATGTAGGTGGGTGCCTATACCGTGTTCCATAGCATACATTGTACAAAGCTTATTAAGCTCGAGGTAGTTCAAAGATAGCCCTTTATTGATGAAGTAAGGTATCTTTTCTACTGGAATTACATCATCTGCGGATGGAACATCAGTGTGAGCAGCCACATACTTGGCCAGCTCTGGCTCTTCTTCGACCACCCCCTGTGTCAATGAAGACTAGGAGGATGACTTGGGCAGCTTAATCATCAGGGGTTCCACTGGTGGAGCAGAACGTGGAGTCGTTGGCGTACTAGCAACCCCCAGTTTGGTGCTTGGTATTGGACGGGGAGTTGTTGGCTGGCTAGCAGTCCCAGGCTTAGCGCTCGGCTGCCGATTTATTCTGGAAAGACGAATCGTCATCGGCTTGACAGAGGGATTGAGCTCCTCTGTTTGTTGCTGGCTAGCTCTAGGCAGCCTGATTGTCAGTGGCTCTGTCGTGGGACTTGGCGCTTGGCCAGACCTTGGCAGTCGGATTATCATCTGGCCCTCCTGTACAGAGAGGCTGATTGCATCCTTGCGCAGAGTGGTTGTAAGGGGTGCAGTTCTACCAGGTTTGCAGGCTTGGAGGTGGATTGTCAGAGGTTCTTCCGATCCAGTTGCCGTCTCAGTTTGAGCTTGAGTATCTCCTTTGACAAGGTGCCTTTTCGACTTCTCGTACAAGCATGAGTCTGAGTAGTAGGATTCGACCCCTTTAAAGGGATCGATGAAGGCAAATTCTATCGTCACGAAGCCGTACTTGTCAACTAACTTGAAGCACTGGTGCAGTATGGAAGGCACGATCATGTAATCGTGTATCCAAGGACGCCCCAAGAGAATATTGTAGGAAGTTTCCGCATCTATGACATAACAGGTCACTTCTGACTGAAGATCACCGATTTGGTACTGAATTGAAATCGCTAATGGCAGTGCTTGTCGGCGTCAGACGATGCATTGGGATGTGCAGGTGGTACAGCAGGCTCTTCGGGATGATGCTTATGGAAGAACATGGATCAATATGTATCTGATCCACCTTAATGTCGTCAATGTATCTAGTATAATACAGAGGGCGATCGTGTAGGTTGGTATTGATAAGCATATCCTGCGACGTGAAGCCAATGTTGGGTATTGCACCTGTGCAAGCACTGTCCTGGAGATTTGCAGGCGAGCTCTGCGCAGTGAGATTAGACTGAGCCAGATATGCGTCGGCATTCTAGAGTGCCTCGCTCAGTCCAATGCGAACATCTTTGGAGAGTCTCAGGAGCTCGTATAGCGACAATTTGGCTGGTGTGTTGGCCAATTGTGCCAAGATGTCAAAGTTGTAGGGCCTTTCTAGTCCATGAGACGCCTCTCTTCGGAGCGGCGTGTCAAAGCGAGTCTCCTTCGGCCTAGGCTTGTCGGTCGTCGAAGGCTGAGAAGGTCCTGGAGCATCAGCAGCCGTCGGCTGATGATCTTCAGCCGAGTTACCTGGTAGAGGTTGAGTTTATGCACCGGATCGGGTAACAACAACCGTAGCTTCTTCGATATCTGCCGAGATTGTGCTGCAGGACTTGACTTTTCTACCCCTCTTCATGCCAGTAGAGTGTAGCAGGCTGGGTTACTTCAGATACCAGGTCTGGATGGACCCACATGACCTCCTCTCGTGATGTGGTAAGGGGCACTAGACCAGCAGCCTGGTCTCGGGGAGGTGGAAGATTAGCAACCTCCATTGCTGCCCAAGGGATGGGCACTACTCCATCTTGAGTCTTTGTCGGAGGTAAGCTGCTGAACTATACTGACACCATGTTGGCTGCCACGATCTCCTCTTCAAAATCAATGGCCAGGGCCTTAGAATCGATGAGATGCTGGATGTATCGCTTCAGTTGGAAGCAGTCTTGCGTGGCATGGTGGACATATCGATGGCAGTGGCAGTATTTTGGGCTCTCCATCTCTGCAGTTCGAGGTTCACGCCTTGGAGGAGGGAGCTGAATTCGATCTCCTTGTATGAGCATGTCAAGAGTTGGCTTGACATGGCTGTCTTCAAAGGAGTAAGTCATCTGCGGCCACTGCTTCTCTGCCGAATTTGGTTCGGGTTTCGGGGCTGTGTCGGCCACCATAGCCTATTTTCCCTTGTTGTCTCAGTTGTTGGAGGAATTACCACCATTGTTGTTGTTGGTGTTAGGGTTTTTGCCCTTGTCCTCTCCTTCCGAGATGTGCAATGCCTGTTGGCGAGCTTTCTTCAACTTATCTTCTGCGCTAGTGGCGCTGATAATGAAAGTCTTTCAATCCTTGAATTGAGTTTTGCCCATCCAGAGGTTGATTGTGTAAAAACCCTTATAATTTAAAGGAAAATTTAAATTATTTTTGGATTTTATTTAATTCTAATTTATTTTTTTCTTATTTATATTATATAAAAGGACTATAGCCATGGTTGAGTTTGAATATGCAAGACGACTAGAAAGTATGGCATGCCTAGCATAGTGGGGTGCTTTAACTTGTATGCTAGCCATGTTAGGAATGCCATGGTCATATTTTAATCTCTTGCATGTTAACCATTCAAATTATGGCACAAGTTATATTTTTTATTTAATTAATTAGTTAAGAAAGCCTTTATGACTTTTTAGGAGACCCAGTTGCACCAAACCTTCCCAAACCTCTTCCAAGCCAAACCCAACCCTATGTAGACATGTTGGACATTAATAAATATTAATAATTACATTTATTTGTATTTAATTCAGATTTTGTAGTGTAATTACATAGATAGAATTAAATAGTTCTATATTAGGAAATCCCTTTTCAAATCCTCAATCCAATCAACTTGCTAACTCACCAAACAACCAAATCATGTCAAGTGGACCCCCACCATGATAATTTCGGCCAAGCAACCCCCCATGGCCGAACGCATCAAATTAAATAGGATTTAAATCCTAGATTGCTTAAAATTCATTTAAGGATACGTTTAAATATACCAACTTATCCCAAATCTCAACCAAATCCTAATCTTTCTCTCCCTCACCTTTGGTCGACAAAAACCCTCTCCCTCTCCATAATTTTGGTAGCAACAAACTCCCCATAGCCTCCATACATCATCTCCTCCATTGCACATCTCTCCATCCTTCATAAAAACTCATCTCCTCCACCATACATCCCCGAAACCCCTCAGAACAAACCCTAAAAACTCCATCTCCCCCATTCAATCCTCTATAGCAATTATAAACTCTCCCATACTCACCAAGAGAGGATTAGCAAGCGATAATAGCAGAAAAGATTGGAGCTTTGGTGAAGAGAAGTCATCATCACCCTTTCTAGCAAGAATCTTTGGTAAGAACCCTAATCTTTTCTTCTAAAAACCTTTGCTAAAATTCTGTAGAAAATACGTTATTAATTCTGCAGAAATCATATTTTGATGGATTTTGTTAGGTATAATCATCCATAAAGATTTTATAAAATATAGGCATAATATTCATGTGTCGGTAGGATCAAAATTAACCCCATTGTGAAGGAACTATGAGTTATTGGTGCATATTTTCAAAACTGAATTTTATGTGTGTTCATATACATAAATTAGGATTTTTAAGTATTTTTTCACGATTTTAGCAACTCAAATCTGGTCGGGAAAATTGTAGGTCAAAACTAGCTAATTTCGGGTAACCGGCTGACCTAGAATTTCTCAAACTTGTAGTATAACTCAACCCTTGTAACTCTAATATTATTCTATGAAATAAAGTATTTTATTTCTGTTTAAAATATATTTTTGCTTATTTTAGCAATTTTGAGTCATTAACTATATTCCGGACGAGTTTCGGATAGACTAGCTGACTTAGTAATCAACCAGTCGTAAATGTCTTTAGAAATATTAATTCTGGAATTTCAGAGATAAATCTGTAGAAAATTAGTTTAAATATTATTTTTATGATTTTTATATAATTTTTAAGTATGTTATTGAAGTAGGGGCATAATCGACTAATTAAAAGTTAGAAACCCTAAAAACTGTGTTTTGATGTCTCGTGGAACCTGTGTGATTGTATGGATCTAAATGGTTCCACGAGAGATTGAATATAATTTTAACACATTACTTCGACTAATTAAGTAGTATCGTAAGTTTCATGAGTAGTGACTTAATTTAGTTAATTAATTATCTAGGAGTGTTGGGTTCCGGAGGCGTGGACGCGGGAGCGGTGTTTCATATTTACAACACGGAATCAGGCAAGATACCTTACCATTATACTGTTTATATTCAGTCTGCATTTATTTATATATCACTATTCATTATTTTCAGTTATTACAGTTCTTGATTTACTACATGCTCAGTGATTATTAGTTTACTTTGTTACTATTCTTTGGTTGCACATGAACCTAGAGTTAAGGGACTACCGTCTGTAGTGTATCGCATATACCTTGACACAGTTGTACCACAATGATGTGTGAGATGAGTAGCATGTAGATGTTCTTGCGTGTGGGTTGATCCCCCATGCGCATGCGTTAGGGCTAACTGCTAATAAAGGCGTGTTAGAAGACTTAGCAGTTAGTAGAGGTACATGGTCGTGGATGCGACTTGACAGGTACATTGGGTAGGGAGAACAATACCTGACGTATGGGCTTCTTTGCACTTCCCTGCTTACCTGTGCGCTCCGTCGGAGACACAGGCTCCAGGTGCCCTCTGACGTTTTCCAGAGCATTATGGACGTACCCCCTTGCACATGATGCCCTCTGACGATCTTCGGACGTTACGGACGTAGGCCCCTGGTGCCCTATATGGGGACTATGCCGATCCTATTTACAGCCAGGGCTCATGCGTCGAAGGATTGTTTCTCAACTGCATGATCACTTTAGTATGGTTAGGTTACCTATTTATGTCTTATCACTTTCTTTAATTGTGGCATAATTTATATTCATTATTTATATGGCATGTTTATTGTATCTTGTTACGTCCGTCTGAGGACCTGGTTATCTCGCCAGGTGTATGCTTTGTGACTTTTCGCAGGTGTCCTAGCCAAGGCCGTGATCTTCTCCATTCCTTTGAAGATGATTGCCCTTGGTTCGTGTTGTCATTTTTAGATATCATTTTCTTGTATATTTCTTTCTTTTAAAATAGTTGGTAGTGGATTTGTCTCCGCCAAACGACATGTATAAATGACAAATTCTTGAGTTGATTGTAATATATATTTTTATTGTTGTGGATGAGATTTAGTTATCATGGTTTTACTGTATTTTACAGCTTATGTATACATACGGGGATCCATACATTGGAGTTTACTTCGTATGTATACAGCTGGCATGGATACGTACCTAGCCCTAAGTATTTTGGGACTGTGGCGTTACATATTTTTGTGGTGGCCCATGCAGGTCGAGTTTGTCACTTCGGTTACGTTACTGTACCGATGTGAGCCTGCATATAGGATTAGGATATTGGAATCTCATCCACAAGCTTGACTTCCTCCCTCAATTCCAAATCTCGAACTCTCGTCCGATTATCTTGACTTCCTTCTGCTTTATTCTTTTTACTGTAAATCTTATCTTCTTTCATGCTGAATAGGGAGGTTAGAAGATAACTCATACGAGTATACGTGTTATATTCCTTAATTACTCCATAGTTGACTTCATAAGTTGAGTAGTATGACTACAACCTACCACCAGTATCTTTTAACCTAGTATTAAAGTGTAACAGAGTGATAATGAATATATGCTAGTGTAGGAGAGATGTTTACCTAGAATATAGAGATTCCGTAGCCCATACCCGTTGGTCAACTAAGGCCTGATACAAGAACCAGTAGGACGACGGTATACGCAAGCACTCCGGATAAGACTTAGATCCTTGTGAAACTCGAACTATTTATTACTGCTTTCAACGTATTCTCTCGTACTTATACTTTAGACTACCATGAATAACGATGCTATTTATAGCCTAGTTTTACAAGCTTATTCTTTGTCGAGCTTGTTCAGGACATATATATACTGGGGACGCCCACAAGCATATTGTCTAATTAGAATTAATGTATTATGGTCTGATCAACCATAGTGCACTCGGTTCGCTCTTCATATGATTATCCCACGTGGATTAAGATATAGAGGTATCTAGGATCTCATCCGCGACTGTATTGACAATTCCTCTTGAATTACACATCGCCTTTGAATTACGTAATTGTATTCAATGACATCTTTCTTGAACTCTTTATTGCTTTTGTCTTTCACTGATTGGAAAGACGAACGCTCGTATTTGATAGATAAATACATAGTATCCCTATGGCCATGGTAGTTATATGCACAAGTATAGTAACCATCAGCCAAGCCATATAACTACAACCTTGCCTAAAGTTGCTCGTCCTTCCCTCGACCCCAATAGTAATATTGTGACCTTCTAGTCATTTGAGCTTGAAAAATGAGTAAGATCTTACCCTTGGGTAAACTACAAACCTATGAAACTATCTAAACTCTAGGAATCATTTATTGTGAGTCTCCAAATATTCATCTTGATTCTTAGCTTAACTAGCAACCCATATGCCTTAACTCAAACCTTACTTGACTAGGCCCCCACAGTTTAGACAGAGAAGAATAGACCAAAATAAGGACAAGCATTGCAAGGACCATGGTAGACACCCATTCCAAGATTAGAGATTCAGCAGATGTTACTCTAGGTACAAAATTCTATTATCAAAGAAGTGACATAATATTACAACAACACATTCACTAGCTTAGCCAAAATCTATAGCATGATGCCCCGTCATTATGTTGTATTAGTAATCAACAAGTGACGCATGAGCACTACATTTATTACCTCTAGAACGCTTGTGACTATAGTCAGGCAGGTTTGACACAAATAGAAATTCATGACTTAGTAGTTAGGGATCTTTTCCATGACGTGCTTTAGAGTTCGTTATTCCACCAATAGACTCTCGTATACCATGGACAAGCGGGTCATTCCATCTTATCGACTCAGGTACCACTGTACGCGATTATTTCCATTTATTAGGACTCGGGGTACAATCCTCGAAACTGATTCACAACTACCCTATCATGTTATTGATCACATCGTGACTTATTATTACCAAATGTCAAGGTACGATATCGTGACTCAAGTATTCCTAACCTCATTATTCCTAAAACCATGTCCTAGTCTCTATAGTGAATAGATTGTAAGCCATTCTTACTTTTAGGAATTTGGGGATTACCGATTGATTGAGGTAAATTGGTTTTCACTAGTAAGATAAATTAGTGACACGTGAACTCCTACTTTCTTTTTAGATCTTTTGGTGTCCCTTACTGTGACTTTGATATTTGAAGTGTAATACTAGCTGTTACCTTCTAACAAAAATTTTATGCAAAACGTAAACGAGTCCACCTTCAAGTAGACATATCATGTCCCACACAAACACATCTCCTTGGACTTTATTATTATGATACGACTTTCAGGTCAAATGGGACTAGCGATAACCCTTACCATAACACCGATGTACTTAGGGACTTCAGTTAGATATCCAACCTTGACTCAAATCTTTTGGCCCAATATATGGTTGTGATCTACTCGAAGCCCTCTACACACATGCCACTAGTGTGCCACTCAATAGAGTTCTTGTGTGCTACTTAAACAAAAAAGTCATAGAAGGCGCATCTCACGACTTACAGAACCTATTCTACCAACCCAACGAGAAATTTGCCCAACCACTTGAATTTGAACCTATTATAAATTATCCTAACCTAATAGGGATGGTTTAGAATTCTACAAAATTTTCTCCAGCCACTATAGATTAAAATCTAAAGTTCATGCAATCAAAGATTAAAGTCCAATTAGGGAACCTACTGAGACTCAGTTAAACCCATCATAGCCCATCGCCATATTGGGACTATAAAACCAAACTTGATGAAATAGGCGCTCACCCCTATTATGTAGGTCCTACCTCTTGGCTCACTAATTCTCCTTCCATAGATTTCGTAACTGCATCTCTTCGTAGCCTATGTTATGCATCTCTCGGTACCAACTTGCTTCCGGATATACTTGACCAAGACCTCTCATACTGTCTTGACCAAACATAATTAATATATGGGCCATATTAAATAGATAATATCTAGACTTTCTATAGAGTCTGTGACTATGATTGGAAATAACTCATACTTCCTATACCTCCTTGAAATTTGACCTTCTTAGAAGCCCTATTACTGTGCTTTCCCCGACTAACCAACTTCTATAAGTTGGGTAGAACATTGAACTTATTATACTCTACCTCTCAGAATGGGATTACAATCGTGACCGTTCTTTCGTCTGTATGGAATTTATGAAACGATCTTTTATTTTGCATTTTATATCACTTTGCTCGTGCGTTTAGATGACTACGGTAACAGATTGCAACCTAAATTCTTCAAGTCAATTATAGAATCATTTTTGTTTAAATTAATAGTAATTTTCTTTGAGGAAAATAGATCGCAAGCCTCTCTGAGGAACATAAGATTTTGGAATTAACAAGTGGTTGGAAATGATTGGTTCCAATTAGACTAATAATTCAATGGTTCATAACGTCGACCCATATTCGTATCATGTGATACCCTCGACCGTGATTTTGATAATTGAAGCACAACGCTAGCCTTTTCCTTTCGATAAAGTTCACACTCACGAACTAGACTAGTCATGCTACTCATATGACATACATGTCCCACGCAAACGAACTTTCCATTGCTCTATTTAAAAATTACACCACGTGTATGACACATTGTTTCCTCAAAACAAACCATAGAGACCCAAATTCGACCTATTCGATTTCACCCATGTAAATATCGACCCATTTCCTTTACTAAACTGAATACTCAAGATCTATGCAAGATGCACACCTATGACGTATGCCATCCAACAAGCAAGTGCATGCCTCCTACACAACACCAAACATTAGCCCACGCATATGAGTCATTTTGACTTAGAGTTTTCAAAATACTTGCCTAATCATATTCTATAGCCTGGGTTCTTTAATTATCATCGATTCTCATCACTTGGCCATAAATTCTTCTTCTCTAAGTTTTCAAGCTCACTTCTTTGTTTCCCATGTTAGACGTAGAACGAATCCTTCTGAACCGACACACCTTAGTATATTCAAACAAAAGGTCGCTACTAGCTTGTCAAAAGCATGACCCCTAAAGTGACAATGTTTGATTGTAGTAACTTTCTTATAGTTATTATTGACCAAGAACGTCATGGTGTTATCGAGGCTCACTACTTAGAATCAAAGACTGCGGTCAGAAGTATACATTATTCTCGTGCCCCTCCCTAAAAATTGTCCTCCTCAAAGTCTTGTAATGATGACGATCTTTACGGGTGGCCAACTTCTATAAGTTGGGTAGAGTCTGGAAGGAAGCATACCCCATCTTGTAGAATATGAGGTCAATTGGGATTTCTATGCCAACCACCCCTCCATCCTTTCAAAAATAAATGAGCTACAATTTGACGTACCTACTCTCCCACCGTACAAAATTTCGCAATTCTTGATATTATGATTATTTTTAATTTCGATGACGAAATTGTCATAAGTTGGGTAGGATGTAAAAGCCCTTATAATTTAAAGGAATATTAAAATTATTTTTGGATTTTATTTAATTCTAATTTATTTCTTTCTTATTTATATTATATAAAAGGACTATAGCCATGGTTGATTTTGAATATGCAAGACGACTAGAAAGTATGGCATGCCTAGCGTAGTGGGGTGCTTTAACTTGTATGCTAGCCATGTTAGGAATGCCATGGTCATATTTTAATCTCTTGCATGTTAACCATTCAAATTATGGCACAAGTTATATTTTTTATTTAATTAATTAGTTAAGAAAGCCTTTATGACTTTTTAGGAGACCCGGTTGCACCAAACCTTCCCAAACCTCTTCCAAGCCAAACCCAACCCTATGTAGACATGTTGGGCATTAATAAATATTAATAATTACATTTATTTGTATTTAATTCAGATTTTGTAGTATAATTACATATATAGAATTAAATAGTTCTATATTAGGAAACCCCTTTTTAAATCCTCAATCCAATCAACTTGCCAACTCACCAAACAACCAAATCATGTCAAGTGGACCCCCACCATGACAATTTCGGTTAAGCAACCCCCCCATGGCCGAATGCATCAAATTAAATAGGATTTAAAACCTAGATTGCTTAAAATACATTTAAGGATACGTTTAAATATACCAACTTATCCCAAATCTCAACCAAATCCTAATCTTTCTCTCCCTCGACTTTGGCCGACAAAAACCCTCTCCCTCTCCATAATTTTGGCAGCAACAAACTCCCCATAGCCTCCATACATCATCTCCTCTATTGCACATCTCTCCATCCTTCACAAAAACTCATCTCCTCCACCATACATCCCCGAAACCCCTCAAAACAAACCCTAAAAACTCCATCTCCCCCATTCAATCCTCTATAGAAATTATAAACTCTCCCATACTCACCAAGAGATGATTATCAAGCGATGATAGCGGAAAAGATTGGAGCTTTGGTGAAGAGAAGTCATCATCACCCTTTCTAGCAAGAATCTTTGGTAAGAACCCTAATCTTTTCTTCTAAAAATCTTTGCTAAAATTTGGTAGAAAATATGTTATTAATTCTGTAGAAATCATATTTTGATGGATTTTGTTAGGTATAATCATCCATAAAAATTTTATAAAATATAGGCATAATATTCATGTGTCGGTAGGATCAAAATTAACCCCATTTTGAAGAAACTATGATTTATTGGTGCATATCTTCGAAACTGAATTTTATGTGTATTCAGATACATAAATTAGGATTTTTAAGTATTTTTCCACGATTTTTTCAACTCAAATCTGGTCGAGAAAATTGTAGGTCAAAACTAGCAAATTTCGGATAACCGGCTGACCTAGAATGTCTCAAACTTGTAGTATAACTCAACCCTTGTAACTCTAATATTATTCTATGAAATAAAGTATTTTATTTCTGTTTAAAATAAATTTTTGGTTATTTTAGCAATTTTGAGTCATTAACTATATTTCGGGCGAGTTTCGGGTAGACTAGCTGACTTAGTAATCAACCAGTCGTAAATGTCTTTAGAAATATTAATTCTGGAATTTCAGATATAAATCTGTAGAAAATTAGTTTAAATATTATTTTTATGATTTTTATATAATTTTTAAGTATGTTATTGAAGTAGGGCATAACCGACTAATTAAAAGTTAGAAACCCTAAAAACTGTGTTTCGATGTCTCGTGGAACCTGTGTGTGATTGTATGGATCTAAATGGTTCCACGAGAGATTGAATATAATTTTAACACATTACTTCGACTAATTAAGTCGTATCGTAAGTTTCATGAGTAGTGACTTAATTTAGTTAATTAATTATCTAGGAGTGTTGGGTTCCGGAGGTGTGGACGCGGGAGCGGTGTTTCATATTTATAGCATGGAATCAGGCAAGATACCTTGCCATTATATTGTTTATATTCAGTCTGCATTTATTTATATATCACTGTTCATTATTTTCAGTTATTACAGTTCTTGATTTACTACATGCTCAGTGATTAATAGTTTACTTTGTTACTATCCTTTGGTTGCACATGAACCTAGAGTTAAGGGATTACCGTCTGTAGTGTATCGTATATACCTTGACACAGTTGTACCACGAGGATGTGTGAGATGAGTAGCATGTAGAGGTTCTTGCGTGTGGGTTGATCCCCCATGCGCATGCGTTAGGGCTAACTGCTAATAGAGGCGTGTTAGGAGACTTAGCAGTTAGTAGAGGTACATGGTCATGGATGCGACTTGACAGGTAGATTGGGTGGGGAGAACAATACCTGATGTATGGGCTTCTTTGCACTTTCCTGCTTACCTGTGCGCTCCACCGGAGACGCAGGCTCCAGGTGCCCTATGACGTTTTTCAAAGCGTTATGGACGTACCCCCTTGCACATGATGCCCGCTGACGATCTTCGGACGTTACGAACGTAGGCCCCTGGTGTCCTATATGGGGACTATACCGATCCCATTTACAGCCAGGGCTCATGCGTCGAAGGATTGTTTCTCAACTGCATGATCACTTTAGTATGGTTAGGTTACCTATTTATGTCTTGTCACTTTCTTTAATTGTGGCTTAATTTATATTCAGTATTTATATGGCATGTTTATTGTATCTTGTTAAGTCCCTCTGAGGACCTGGTTATCTCGCCAGGTGTATGCTTTGTGACTTTTCGCAGGTGTCCTAGCCAAGGTCTTGATCTTCTCCATTCCTTCGAAGATGATTGCCCTTGGTTCGTCTTGTCATTTTTAGATATCATTTTCTTGTATATTTCTTTCTTTTAAAATAGTTGGTAGTGGATTTGTCTCCGCCCAACTACATGTGTAAATGAAAAATTCTTGAGTTGATTATAATATATTTTTTTATCGTTGTGGATGAGATTTAGTTATCATGGTTTTACTGTATTTTACAGCTTATGTATACATACGAGGATCCATACATTGGAGTTTACTTCGTATGTATACAGCTGGCATGGATACGTACCTAGTCCTAAGTATTTTGGGACTGGGGCATTACAGATTGTGGAGAGCAGCCTCTTTTGGCAAATTTCAATTAAGGAGGAATCAGGGTTACCGGAAGGCAACTTCATCGCGGTTTGGCGAAACCGCTCAATACAGGTCCTTGTCGGCTCCCTTTCTCCTTGAACAACGTCCATGAGGGTGGACATCGTCACGTCTTGTCCTACTTCGTAGAACCTTTCTAGGAATATATTTTTGAAGCCGACGAAGGAATAGATGCAGTTGTCCGACAGATTGCGGTACCAATCAAATGCTACCCCCTCTAATGCCCCGATGAACAACCGCATGAGGATGGCATCATCATGAGGCAGATGGTCGGTTGTGACTTTGAAGTAGGTGATGTACCTGCTTGCAGATGTCTTTCCATCATGAGGATTGATGTTGAATGGTTTATATCTTGGTGGGAAGGGAACATCTCTCCATGCAGCAGGATACGGTTGTCATATCCTGAGGTCCTGGCAGGTTTCTCGAGCGTGGAACATGGCCCGAAGCTCCTGGACCTCTCGTCTTGCCTTCCTAGCCTCGTCTGCAGCGGAGGGAGCCGATATTGTAGGAGGATTATCGCCCGGGGTTGAGTTCGAGTCCGCATTGGCCGCGGGACCCAAGCTTGTCTGGCCAGGCATCCTTCCTTGCAGAGTTGGAAGGGCCGCTTTGATCTCGTCTACGGACTTGACCGAGGTATGCAGTATCGATGCGTTGGCAATCACTGGGTCCGTCATGGTCATTCCCAGTCATAAATACTGTTCTCACACGGGGAGCAGTGGAAGGAACTTTGGAGGATGTGCTCTCCGGATCATACCCTCGCAAAGAGAAGTCATCGGGGTACATAGGAATGTTCTTCTCCGGTTCAGACTCGGAGGAAGTATTACCCCTTACATAGGAGGCTGCCTCGTCTTGGGACCCGCGGACGTCCTCAGGGACATCTGGATCTACTGCATCTGTGGAGGGAATTATTTCCCCTGGTGCATCTTCTTGGAACATCGGATTGTTGTGGACATTCGGAGGGGTGCTACCCCCAGCTTCGGCTACCCCCAGAGATGTAGATGACGGATCTCCAAGTGTTAAAGATTTCGTCGTAGAGCGGGTGCCTTGGTAAACTCCTCCAGTAACGGTCGTGGACAATCGCTTAGAAGAGAGTTTCTTGGTTGAGATTTTCGGGCTGGAGACATTTGTTTTCTTCCCTTTTCCGCCACCGGGGATCTTCTGAGCAGAATTACAGGAGGCGACGATAAGCGCTTCGTCCTCTGAGCTTGGTTGTTGTAGTCATTGG
Organism: Iris pallida; assembly: GCA_029216955.1. NCBI lineage: Eukaryota > Viridiplantae > Streptophyta > Magnoliopsida > Asparagales > Iridaceae > Iris > Iris pallida. Next base: position 64,263 of record JANAVB010037026.1, read on the forward strand.
AAGACGGATCGTCGGTCTTCTTGTACTGCCACGCTGTTGCAGCAGCAGTTGACAATGACTTGGGTGCAGTGATGTCCATTGAAGGACTTTCTCCGCCGTCTTGGGCAGTAGAGAACACCTCTTCCAGAGCTTGGAGAGGAGAGAAAGTCTTGGGCTCCACTCCTTGCGGGCCTTCTTCGTGCAGGCTCGCTTCTGGACCGGGCCAGCGCTCCCGTCGGAGAGCATTTCTTCAAACGCCTGCTGGTCGAAGCGGACGACCAGCTTCTGTTGCATGGAGCCAAGTTTGGCTGCATCCGATTACGTCATCAACTCCTCGGACGTCGAGAAGTTAGTCCCCAGCAAAGTCGACATCGTGTTTGCCATTGATTATAAAAGAACAGAACAGTTTTATGGGAGGACTGGACTTTTACTTCACAATACAAACTCGCTCATACCAAGAAAGCCTAGGGATGAAAACCTAGGTACAGCAATCTAAGTACAATTGTTTAGTTTTTCTAGGGGTGACGGTAGAGGCTCGGGAGGGTGCTATCAACTCTACCTTACTCCTTGGACGATCGAACGTAGCCTTGGCTCTAATGAAGAAATGCTCTCAGGATGTGTGGAAAGATTCTTCTGTGCGCCGCCGCTCTCCCTTGTCTCTCTTTCTAAGGGAATGACACCTTGCTATTTATAGGAGTGGGGTGTGATAAGTAGGTTTTGTAATGATTGCTCCTTGAAAAGTGGGCGGTTAGGGATTGGTTAAGATTTGCCTTGATCTTGTTTTTTATGTTGATTGTAACAAATCTGCATCATTTGTTAGAAATTGATCCGGGTAATTATGATGATTGCAATAAATCTGGTTGATGTGATTTGTTGATAGCAATGAATCCGAGTGGATAAGTCTTGGTTGATCTTGTGCCACGTGTCTAACCGTCATTATGCTGCGAGCCGTATGAACGCGAAGGAATAAGTCTTAACTGATCTTCTGCCACGTATCCCAACTACGAGCCTCATGGACAGGGTATCCTGACAGAGCCGCATGTGTGTGGTCTGGTAATTGAGCCGCATAAGGGTAACCCCCCGCAATCTGTGCCGCATGAGGGTGGCAGCCGCATGGGTGTGGCCTCCAAAATCTGAGCCGCATGAGGGTGGCCCCCATGATCCGAGCCGCATGGTAGTAGCAGCCGCATGGGGGTAGCCTCAAACTGAACCGCATAAGGGTGGCCACGTGTCAGAGCCGCATGGGTGTGGCCTCCCAAAATCTGAGCCGCATGAGGGTGGCCCCCATGATCCAAGCTGCATGGTAGTAGCTGCCGCATGAGGGTGGCCTCCAACCGAACCGCATAAGGGAAGCGATCCGCATAAAGAGATTTAGAATTTGGTGGATCGTGCCAGCTATAAAGATTTTCCTCGTCTCTCTAGGAGCATGTCATTATGTCAGAGTCATCATTCTACCTTTATGTCAGAGCTGTCAAGCCTTTATGTCAGAGCTGTCAATCCTTTGTGTCAGAGCTGCCGTCAGAGCATTTAATGAGCCAGCTGCTCTGGCCAGCTGTAGAATCCTACTTTTGAACTGCATAAGGCCATGTGACTTTTCCCGAGCCGCATAGAGATGTTGGGGACTTTTGAGCCGCATGAAGCTCTAGGGGACTCTTGAGCCGCATGAAGCTCTAAAGGACTTTTGAGCCGCATGGACTTTTCTGTTCTTTTGCATGCTTCTACAATTCGGAAAGAACTTCTCCTGGAACAACAGTTTGAATTCTTTCCAGAGAACTTAGGATTCGGCCAACTTAGGCTCGTCTCTATACCAAGCTCTAGCAATATCGAAAAGTCGTATGCTTACAACTTTGACCTTCAGCTCATCTGGAATCCTCGCCATCTTCAGTGTCCGCTCGATGTTTTCCAGCCACTCATCTGCGTAGACTATCCCCTCATTGCCCCAAAAATCCATCGGGCAGAGGTTCTGATAATCTTTGGCGGTCCTTCGCCTCGGTACTACTGGTGCTGGTGGTGTCGACGGTGCTGGCGGAGCTGGTGGAGCTTCCTCCTTGACTCGGAGCACGTCCATGATCGTTGCTCGGAACTGCATGGCTTGGTGGTTCTGTGCCTCCATGAACTGCTGGAACATGGCCATCATCTGGGTATCGTTGAATGTCATCGTCGGAGGAAGCGGCTGAGGCGGTGGAAGCTGCTCCTGCGCATCGGGTGCAGGCTGCTCGCTAGTTCCAACATTCTTCGTGGCGAACATCCTGTAATAAAAAATAAACGGTTGATTGCTATGTCCTAGAAAATCATAAACCAACCTAGAAAATCATAAGTAATATCAAATTTAAATAACAATAGCCATAACCATTTCCAACAGATTCTATGCTGTATGAGTTTTCCTTAGCTTCGCTGGTCCCTCAATAGCACTTTATAGCCTAAGTACCATTAGGATAGACCTGCATGGGCCACCACTAAAAACGTCATGACCCGCTTCCGAATAATCGGACACGAGTCGGACATACCCAGTCTTCGTCGATGGACACGACGAAGTAAGCTGTACAATACTAAGGAAAACTCCAAATCACAATGTAATATAAACAATCACAGAATCTATAATCGTTCCCAGAAAGATCCCCAATATCCATCAATCAAATTATACAATGTTATCAGAAGACAAATCTGGTAAAGTAAAATACAATAATTGATAGCACTGGGGATTCCCAGGACCCTTTCTTTGGTGTGCGTATTGATCGATAGAAAGTTAAAAAGATCTAATACGTGTTCTAACACTTCATAGGCGGAAACTAGGGTTCACGAATTATACCTGCGGCGAAAAGGAGACAAGTAATTCCTGGCAATCTCGAGCGGACGACCCCAAGATCTTCTGCACGTATTCCTTCCTCGAGTTGGACGTCGTGTGGACGACGATCTCCCAACCTTTTCTTCTCCTTGGTAGTCCTCTCTTTCTTTCCTTACGTGAATCACGAATTTAGAGAAAGTATTTGATTTTTGATCAGTAATCTGGCGGCCAGAGAATAGAGGATATATATAGGCTACGATAGGGACCATGAGGAGAAATTAGGGTTAGGCCTCCTAACGGATCTGGATATCCCGTGTTCAGCCCGAACACACAATCCAGGCCCATTAACAATAGCTCGTTCCACTAATGAGCTATTTTTGCACTACCTCTCTAATCCCAAATTATGTTTATTGGCTCCTTTTATTATATGCTCGTTTGGCTCCCCATGTTAAGATATCGTATGTCCGTCGATCAAATTAAGTTACTGACAACTATATTGATTCGACATCTTTTATCCTGAAGTAGTACCGGTCAACTTTATTTGTCATGTCGGATATAATCCACCTGCAGGGTTTACATGACAATCCTTATGAGCTTCTTAAGGGAACATCATCAACCAGATGTATCGGGACATGGATTCCATTTATAATCAACAGCCCATCATAAATACAATGTTATTACCCAATTCATAAAGGTTGTTGATCCATAATGAATCTCTCTCTTTTATGAGTCAAAGTAATGCACACTACAGAACATGTCTGTTATTATATCCGGATTAAGAGCACAAGCATCCATAATAACTGAGGTGTTTGTTCTCTTATGTAGTCAGTACAAAGAGAACAACCTCTAGTAGTCCTGTTCAATACACACAAAGTGTACTAGTGTAAACCTATAGTCAAGATAGACTAATACCAGATTACACTACATCCTTTCTAATAGATTGTCCAAGTCCATCTAGGTTGTGAACTATTTATATACTCCATAGAGAACTGATAATATGAACTTCTGTGTGACACCACACACCATATTATCTACAATATAGAATATCAGACATTTGCATTAATACTTGCAACAAATACAATATGTAAACATTTGCCCATATGATTCTCATTCAAAATTTAAGGAAATAAGGTTAATACAAAAGTGATGCTTTTAGTATATAACCCTAACAATCTCCCACTTATACTCAAAGCATTGCTTTTCAGTATACTATTACAAATCTCCCACTTATACTTAAAGCCATGCTGCTACACATCTGACTCCCATTCCCTCAACATGACTATCAAAAGCCTTAGCTCGTAAGCTCTTTGTAAAGGGATCAGCTAGGTTGTCGGCTGATGCTATCTTGATCACAGCAACTTTTCTTTTCTTTACGAAATCTCGTATTAGGTGGTACTTGCGCTCAATGTGTTTGCCTGTCTTATGGGCTCGTGGTTCCTTCGTGTTTGCAATTGCACCACTATTATCACAATAAAGTGTAATAGACTTAGGCAAACTAGTACCACATCCAAGTCCAACAGAAAGTTTTTGAGCCAAACCGCTTCATTGGCTGCCTTAGAGGCTGCCACATACTCGACTTTCATGGTGGAATCAGCAATAAATTTTTGCTTGATACTCCTCCACACAATGGCTCCACCTCCCAAAGCAAACACATAACCTGAGGTAGATTTCCTAGAATCCCTATCTGACTGAAAATTTGAGTCTATATACCCCAAGGGAACTAAACTATCTGCCTGGTAAACTAGCACATACTCTTTTGTCCTTTTCAGGTACTTCAAAATATGCTTTACGGCAGTCCAGTGCTCTTGTCCTGGGTTAGACTGATATCTGCTGACCATGTTATGGCAAAGCAGATGTCTGGTCTCGTACATAGCATTGCATATATTAAGCTTCATACTGCTGAAGCATAAGAAACTGCCTTCATGTTCTCTATCTCTTTAGGTGTCCTCGGATACTGCTCCTTTGATAGAGAAATTCCATGTCTAAAAGGTAAGAAACCTTTCTTAGAATTTTGCCTACTAAAACGAGTTAGTACAGTATCGATATAAGAAGCTTGGGATAAGCCCAACATCCTTTTCTTCCGATCTCGGAGAACTTTGATCCCAAGGATGTGACCTACTTCTCCCAAGTCCTTCATATCAAACTGTTTGGATAACCATACCCTTACATCAGATAACACCTTTACATTATTTACAATAAGCAAGATGTCATCCACATAAAGTACTAGGAACACCACCACGTTTTCGTCACACTTTCTGTATACACATGATTCATCCAGACATTGATCAAATCCATAGTATTTTATCACCTGATCAAAACATATGTTCCAAGATCTGGAAGCTTACTTAGCTCTATAAATGGACTTCTTGAGCTTACAAACAAGATGCTCTTAGCCCTTTTCAATGAACCCGTCTGGTTGCTTCATATAGATGTCTTCCTCAAGACTTCCATTAAGAAAAGCTGTCTTGACATCCATTTGCCAAATCTCATAATCGAGATGAGCTACAATAGATAAAAGAATCCGGATAAACTTAAGCATGGCTATAGGAGAAAAGGTTTCCTCATAATCGATACCCTCTCTTTGAGTAAAACCTTTTGCTACAAGCCGAGCTTTAAAGGTTTAAACCTTACCGTCTGATCCACTTTTTCTCTTATAGACCCACTTGCATCCAATGGCTTTTACACCAACGGGTGGTTCTACAAGCTCCCAGACCTTATTAGAATCCATAGATTCTATTTCAGATATCATTACTTTTTGCCAAGACTCTGCATCTTTATCTTAGAGTGCTTCATTGTAGGTACAGGGATCATAATCTTATTCCTCAGGGACAAAGTCTGACGACTCTCCCAAGAACATATATCTATCAGGTTGTATCACAACCCTCCTACTACGACGAGGCAATATCAGTTGTGGTATAACATTTGTGATACGTTGTGTAGTTATTTGTGGTTCATCCTCTTGTACTGTTGGTACTGAAGTACTTGGTGTCTCATGTCTCAGTTCTTATAGAACAACTCTACTTGTGGATTTATGGTTCATCATATAGTCTTCCTCTAAGAATCGGGCATTGGTGTTAACAATGGCCATCTGATCCTTAGGACTATAAAATAAATCTCCTTTCGTTCCTCTTGGATAGCCTACAAACAAGCGTACTTCTGTACGAGATTCCAACTTATCTTCTTTTCCATTCAGCACATGTGCTAGACTACCCAAAATGCGAACATGTTTCAGACAAGGCTTACGCCCAATCCACAACTCTGTGGGAGTAAGAGGTACTGACTTAGAAGGAACCAAGTTCAAAATATAAGCTGCAGTCTCTAAGGCATATCCCCAAAACAAAAATGGCAAATCCGAATAACTCATCATTGATCTAACCATCTCCATAAGAATTCTATTCCTTCTTTTGGCTACACTATTCTGCTGGGGCGTTCCAGGTGCAGTCAATTGGGATGCAATCCCAGCCTCTGATAAATAATCCCTTAACTATCCAAAGAGGTACTCGCCACCACGATCTGATTGTAATGACTTGATACATTTTCCGTAACGTTTCTCCGTTTCAGCCTTGTACTCTTTGAATTTCTCAAAGCACTCAGACTTACGGTGCATCAAATAAATGTATCCATACCTTAAATAATCGTCAATAAATGTGACAAAATATTCAAAGCTACCTCTAGCTTGGATAGTCATGGGTCCACACAAATCAGAATGAACCAATTCCAACACATCTTTGGCCCTATACCCCTTCGCCGTAAAAGGCTTTTTGGTCATTTTACCTTCCAAGCAGGATTCACATACTGGTAGTGCCTCCACTTCCAATGAACTCAAAGGTCCATCTTCAACCAGTCTTTGAATCCTTCTTTGGTTAATATGCCCCAATTGCAAGTGCCAAAGATATGTTTGGTTCATACAAGAAGGTTCTTTTCTCTTATTTAAGTTAGATAACATATTATTCATTTCCATAAGTTGCATTGTGGGCGAAATAGGATTAATGACATACAGATTATCAACCAATGCACCAGAACAGATAAAATGTTTATCCTTTCTAATAATAATATTGTCATTAAAATAAACTGAATATCCATCCTTAACTAACATAGAAACAGAAACTAAATTCCTTCTAAGTGAAGGTGCATAAAGACAATCTCTCAATGTCAAAGACTTATTTCTACCAAAAGATAAAGTAACGTCTCCTAATGCAACGACCGATATTTTTGTAGCATCACCCATGAACAAGCATATCTCTCCATTACTGAACCGTCTGGTTTTCTAGAACCTTGCAATGTATTACAGACATGATTAGTGGCTCCTGTATCTACACACCAGGTGCCGGTAGATAACACTACTTAACATGTTTTAACTACTAGTAAATGAGATGTACCGTCTTTGTTCCCTTGTTTGAGAAGTGGACAATCAGTCTTCCAATGTCCTGACCCTTTGCACTTGAAACATTTGCCTTTCGGCTTTTTCACCGCGCCTTGAGGTCCCATGCCCTTCTTTGCTGAGTTTGCCTATTTCTGAATGTTATTCTTTTTCTTACCGCCTTTTGGCTTAGAAGTAGAAGCCTTTTCAAAAACAAAAACATGACCACTCTGCCTAAAGAGACAGCATCCTGTAGCGCTTTTGCAAGTTCTGCCAAACTATACAACCTTTTGTTCATGTTGTAATTAAGGCAAAAATTGTCAAAACATTTAGGCAGAGTTCCAAGAATGATATCGACCTGGGATTCCCCATCGATTTTAGCTCCAAGGATCTCCATCTTATTCAGATGACCCATCATCTTGAGAACATGATCCCTTACTGGTGTACCCTCAGCCATTTTTGTATTCATCAAACATTTCATAGCATACTGCCTAGCTGCTCTACTCTGATGTCCGAAGAGTTCCTTGAGGTTATACATCATGTCATAAGCTGTGGCCATGGCCTGATGCTGATGTTGCAGTACATTTGACATAGATGCCAGAATGTAACACTGCGCCATCTCATCTGCCTTTTTCCACTTCTTATAAGCCTCTTTGACCTCTTCATTAGAGTTAGCATCAGGCTTAGGTGGGCATTCCTTAACAAGTACATATTTGTACTCCTCAGCAGTCAGAACAATGTCTAAATTACGTTTCCAGACAATATAATTTGGTCCAGTAAGTTTGTTTTCTTTAAGAATCACCATAAGTGGACTGAAAGAACCCATTTTTGAAATCCTGAGAATCACATAAATATAATTATGTAGGACAAAAAAAACTTTTTGAATTAACTAAATATTGCTTCCCTCAAAACAATAATAAGAAATTCACCAACACCTTGAACACCATGAATTTAGCATGCCACGATAGTGTGGACGTATACAAATTCAACTTTGTTCAAGTAGGTTTTTCTTATTAATTTTACTATCATGTCAACATAACTTTATGACAAATAAAATTAATATGATGGTCTTGCTCTGGTCATACAAATAATAGCAGTGACTCTGATGGGGAGGATACCATTATTTGTATCTAAGTGTATACCATTACTTAATACTAAGTCCATTACCTTGTAATGAGTTCCTTCAGATGGAGAAGTGAACACATACCAGGTAACTTTCTACAATTATCCCTAAGGAAGTTTGTACTGGTGATCCATAATTATACTCATCCGATATGGAGGAAAGCACTAAAGCCAATGCGCAAGTATAATTATATCACCTACAAACCAGTAATGGAGACCATAGGATTTATACTAAATAAATATCATCTCCCACTTAGTTATTTAACAATGAGGGTTTTTCTACTAGTTGATATTATGCCCATGTTGTCCATTATTAATGTAGGCTTAGTTTTTCAAAAAAAATTCCACACAATAATAAACATGCATAATCAAAAAAAAGCAAAATGACAAAAATAAGAGAAAATATCCAACTATTATGGTCATCGTTGCTGCTCTGTCCTCAACTATCTGAATCCAAAATCTGGCGCTGCGCAGATCTATTCGGGGCCTCTGGACTGCTTAACTAATTTTTTTAGGTTTTGGATGTCGATTCCTTCATCGAAAATCATCTGTCTGCCTCTGGACTACTTAAAACTAGCATCTCGTCCGGCGTTAGAAACAACCACCACCGCCATCACGATTGATCAAAAATAATTAAAATTATATCAATCCTATACCTTCCGAAGGAGTTCACACATAATCTAAATTGAAAAATTAAAATAATAAGCATGATCAACCCTTGTTATTTTAATTACAACCACAGCAACAACAACATCCACGACATATCTGTGGTTTAAACAACACAATCAAAAACATGTATTGGATCATAATAGTTGGATCTAAGATGCCTGCAAAACCGAGTTAGAACAGATCTACATCTACCGACTATTACACAGCGCAGGTTTTATTGGACTACATGGACGTATCAATCAATACGTAGATCCAAAGTGGCTCTGATACCAATTGATGGAACTGGGGATTCCCAGGACCCTTTCTTTGGTGTGCGTATTGATCGATAGAACGTTAAAAAGATCTAATACGTGTTCTAACCCTTCATAGGCGGAAACTAGGGTTCACGAATTATACCTGCGGCGGAAAGGAGACGAGTAATTCCAGGCAATCTCGAGCGGACGACCCTAAGATCTTCTGCACGTATTCCTTCCTCGAGTTGGACGTCGTGTGGGCGACGATCTCTCAACCTTTTCTTCTCCTTGGCAGCCCTCTCTTTCTCTCCTTACGTGAATCACGAATTTAGAGAAAGTATTTGATTTCTGATCAGTAATCTGGCGGCCAGAGAATAGAGGATATATATAGGCTACGGCAGGGACTATGAGAAGAAATTAGGGTTAGGCCTCCTAACGGATCTGGATATCCCGTGTTCAGCCCAAACACACAATCCAGGCCCATTAACAATAGCTCAGTCCACTAATGAGCTATTGTTGCACTACCTCCCTAATCCCAAATTATGTTTGTGGGCTCCTTTTATTATATGCTCGTTTGGCTCCCCATGTTAAGATATCGTATGTCCGTCGATCAAATTAAGTTACTGACAACTATATTGATTCGACATCTTTTATCCTTAAGTAGTACCGTTTAATTTTATTTATCATGTCGGTTATAATCCACTTGCAGGGTTTACATGACAATCTTTATGATCTCCTTAAGGGGACATCATCAACTCGATGTATCGGAACATGGATTCCATTTATAATCAACAACCCATCATACATACAATGTTATTACCCAATACATAGAGGTTGTTGATCCATAATGAATCTCACTCTTTTATGAGTCAAAGTAATGCACACTGCAGATACATGTCTGTTATTATATCCGGATTAAGAGCACAAGCATCCATAATAACAGAGGTGTTTGTTCTCTTATGTAGTCAGTACAAAGAGAACAACCTCAAGTGGTCATGTTCAATATACACAAAGTGTACTAGTGTAAACCTATAGTCAAGATAAACTAATACCAAATTACACTACAACCTTTCCAATAGATTGTCCAAGTCCATCTAGGTTTTGAACTATTTTTATTCTCCTTAGGAAACAGATAATATGATCTTCTGTGTGACACCACACACCATATTATCTACAATATAGAATATCGGGCATTTGCATTAACACTTGTAACAAATACAATATGCAAACATTTGCCCACATGATTCTCATTCAAAATTTAAGGAAATAAGGTTATTACAAAAGTGATGCTTTTAGTATATAACCCTAACAATAATGAAATCAAAATACAAAGTACAATATCTAGAAAAACTAAATGAAATAAATCCAGCAATATCCAATGATATCACCGTGCTCCATGTGGCCTCAAGCTCACATGCAACGTATCCTGTCAGGAAAAGAGCAAAGCACAACCCCGACAAGAACAATATACAATGTAATATGTAATGCAGAATACAAGGTGAAACCAGAATACGATAGCTGAAAATAAAACTATGGTACCAGAAATGAAATGCAAAACTGAAGACAATGGACACGACAATCAATATGCAAAGATAATGAACACGACAATCAATGAACAATACGATGAACACGATAAACAATGCAAGTGTGACATTTTTAAAATATTAACCTAATTTGTGATCGGCTTAAGGACCATAATCTACAATCAATCAATTCATAATTCATAATTCTACAAGGTACGGCTTAATCGTACGTGAAGTGTACGATTAGGCTATCCACAATACCTATGTTGGGTGTGGTCACACAAAAGTTAATATTTCCCCCAATCTCCGTAATAAACAATGACTCACAATGCAATGACGAACAAGGACGATGCAATCGTGTGTATCACGTCACTACTAAAATACCCTACTTTACCGACGGAAGTTTAGCGACGGACGTATTCCGTCGCTAATAGCGACCAGTTTCCGACATCTTAGCGACGGATTAGCGACAGACAACATAACATAATTTTTTCCAATTTTAAATGTAAAAATTTGTCGGGTTGCCGTCGCTAAGTCGACGAACGTTAGCGACGGATTCTTTTTCGTTGCTTATTCGTCGCAAATGTTGGCGGTAAAATCTTTAAAACATTGGCGGGAACTTTAGCGACTAACTGGCGACGGATATATCCGTCGAAACACACCTTTTAATTGGCGACGGTGTAGCGACTAATTTATTCCGTCGCTATTCCGTCGCTAGGTTCTGTGCCCTAACTTAAATTGAACCGACGGGGGGGAATTTTTCATTCCCCCCAAAACTCTCTCTCTCTCGCGGCTCTCTCTCTCTCGCGCGCGGCTCTCTCTCTCTCTCTCGCGGCTCTCTCTCTCTCTCTACCAGGTATCTCTCTCTCTCTCTCTCTCTCTCTCTCTCTCTATCTTTCTCTAATTTTGGGTTTTGGGACCGGGGGGGGAGTTGGGGGGGGGGGGGGGGTCGGCTTCGCGGGGGGGTAGAGAGGGCGGGGGGGGGTGGTGGTGAATGGGTCAGGGGGTCGGGGGGGTGTTGGTAATGGGGGCAGGGGGTGGGGGGGGGAATGAGGTCGGAGGGTCGGGGGGGTAGGGAATGGGGCAGGGGGTCGGGGGTGGGGGGGTGGAGAGGGCAGGGGGGTCGGGGGGGTGGGGGGTGTGAGAGGGCAGGGGGGTCGGGGGGGGTGTTGAATGGGGGCAGGGGGGGTCGGGGGGGTCTGGGAATGGGGGCAGGGGGGTCGGGGGGCGGGGGGGTGGGGGGTGGAGAGGGCAGGGGGGTCGGGGGGGGGTGGGGAATGGGGGGCAGGGGGGTCGGGGGGGGGGTGGGTAATGGAGAGGGCAGGGGGGTCGGGGGGGTGGGGAATGGGTTGCATTCCCCGATACGGATACGGTTTGGCATGTCCCGATCCTAAGAAATAATACTATTTCATTTAATTTAATTTCATTTAATTTCAAAACTACTAAGAAATAATACTTAAAACACTTAAAATTATGCCTAAATGTATAAATTATATGTTTTTAAATGTAAATAATTTATTAATAATTATTTGTTTTCCAATACCAAAAAAATCCGATACTTCGATCCGATACCGCCGATACTACCGATATCGCCGATACCAATACTAGATTGCTTAGACTTATATTGCAAGGTAACTAGATACAAGTTATGATACAATGTAAATGCAAGTATACATGTTAGCTAGATAGCTTAGACTTATATTGCAATCTCCTATTCACACGAGTATTGATATCGCCGATGCCAATACTCGTAGGAATATATAGTCCGATACCGATTCCGATACCGATACTTTGAACCTTGATTTAAATACATGTTAGTATAGTATCTTCACATATATGTTAAGAGTATATACATGATTAGCAAGGTAACTAGATACAAGTTATGATACAATGTAAATGCAAGTATACATGTTAGCTAGATAGCTTAGACTTATATTGCAATCTCCTATTCACACGAGTATTGATATCGCCGATGCCAATACTCGTAGGAATATATAGTTCGATACCGATTCCGATACCGATACTTTGAACCTTGATTTAAATACATGTTAGTATAGTGTCTTCACATATATGTTAAGAGTATATACATGATTAGCAAGGTAACTAGATACAAGTTATGATACAATATAAATGCAAGTATACATGTTAGCTAGATAGCTTAGACTTATATTGCAATCTCCTATTCACACGAGTATTGATATCGCCGATGCCAATACTCGTAGGAATATATAGTCCGATACCGATTACGATACCGATACTTTGAACCTTGATTTAAATACATGTTAGTATAGTGTCTTCACATATATGTTAAGAGTATATACATGATTAGCAAGGTAACTAGATAAAGTTATGATACAATGTAAATGCAAGTATACATGTTAGCTAGATAGCTTAGACTTATATTGCAATCTCCTATTGACACGAGTATTGATATCGCGATACCAATACTCGTAGGAATAGTCCGATACCGATATACATTGTAGAGCTCTGTTTGCTATTTGGACATGTTGTGACCTGTGCTGTTCTAAATAGGAGCCAGACACACTCCTGAGACGGAGGAGTATGTATAGTGATGTGGATTCTTACTAACTTATCATGTGAACCCATTTATGGGCCCTTCATTGAACCTTCTCATGTGCAACTTTCAGTCCATTCACAGTTCCCTATATTGTACTCTACATCACTAGTTCACTTATATCTAACATCCTAACCCTAATCCAAATTTATGAGTATCGGTATCGGGCTATCTTATGTTAGTTTGTCTTACGATACAGATTTTCACATCCAAATGAGGATGAGTCATATTTTGTTGATCGTACATGGATGTACAAACGGCAACACGAGAATAGAATTGGTGTGAGTGACGATTTCAGGCAGGCGTGGAAGTATTTCTTAATTATGCAATGAGCAAAGCTCAGTACATGGACGGTAACAAAATTAAGTGTCCATGTGTTAAATGTCACAATAGACGTTACGAAGAAGTGGTGACTGTGAGAGATCATTGACGTAAGGGTTTCGTACGTAATTACGGCCTGTGGTCATCGCAAGGTGAACTATATTCGGAAAGACAGGCTGCGGAAGCTGCTACTTATGCTTTGATGATAAATGTGTAACGGATGTCATCGAAGACCACGGATGCTCTGTTGATTATGGAGATCTGCAGAACCTTGCACGAGATATGGTGGTATGATGCGGCAGGGCCTAATTTTGATCCGGAGGATCTAATCCCGAGGCGAAGGAGTTCTATGACATGTTTCAGGACGCAGATACTTCTCTAATCCTGGTTATGAGACTATTCCGCTGCAGTCAGTGACGATGCGGTTGTTGAACATAAAGTCTGATTTAACTTGCCACAAGCTTGCTATAATCGGATCACAGAAGTAATCAAGGAGGTGTTACGAAGGAATCAAAAGAGCTACCAAAAAAACTTACAAGTCAAAGATGATGGTCCGACAACTGGGACTGGGGTACGAGAGGAAGATAGATTGTGTGTCGCAACGGATGCATGTTGTACTACAAAGAGAATTGCGTATCAGAAAGTTGCAGCTTCTATAATGCGGATCGTTACAAGCCAGTACAGGGAGGAAAAGGAAAAGTCGACTAGAAAACGACGTCCTACAAGTATATGCATTACTTGTCGATCACGAAGCGCTTGCAGAGGATGTATATGTCTCGTAAATACAGCAGAACACATGACGTGGCACAGCGAAGAACGCATAAAGGACGAAGGAGAATTGTCACATCCTTCGGATGGAGAGGCGTGGAAACATTTGATTTGTGTCATCCAGATTTTGCTGCAGAGCCTAGAAATGTACGCCTGGCGCTATGTGCTGATGGCTTCGCCCCTTTCGGACAGTCGGGATCTCAGTACTCATGCTGGCCGGTCATCTTACCCCTTACAATCTGCCACCAGGATGTGTATGAAGACTCCTTATATGTTTCTGAAGCTATCATACCCGGTCCTAAAAATCCGCGAAGACATCGATTATATTTACAGCCGTTGGTGGATGAGTGAAACAGCTGTGGGAGATCGGCGTCACGACCTATGATATTTCCAGGAAACAGAACTTTCATTGAGAGCTTCACTCATGTGGACAATCAATGATTTTCTAGCATACGGTATGTTGTCGGGATGGAGTACGCACGGCACCATGTCTTGTCCGATATACATGGAAAATAGTAAGGCGTTCCGTTAGGCATGGAGGAAAAAAATCTTTCTTTGATGTCACCGTCAATTTCTGCCCGCGACCCATCCTTGGAAGAAAATAAGGACGCGTTCAG
>JANAVB010037027.1:0-41940 GCA_029216955.1 Iris pallida
GCGTGTCGGGGCTGACACGTGAGGCCCAATTAAAATACGACAGCTGTAAACAAAAGTTGCCATGTCATCGCCGAGCTTCATAGATCTGGCCGTAAAGTGTTGGCCCAATCAATTTATTCTAGTAGGCTTACAAAGTCTAAGCCCAATTGTAGCCTAGGCCTTTCGCCCGTTCACGGGTTTGCAATTAATTTTTTTTTTTACGAATATTACCAAATATTAAAATTGACAATTTTTTATGAACTCTTAAAATTAACAATTATATATTTTAAAAAAAAATCCGATTTATAGCATGCTGTCCGATGTCACTAAGATAGATGCCGCTAAGAAATATCTTATGAGGCTTCAAAATGGCTCACTTTTGAGGTCTAAGTCGTATGTATACCATTGTTCATTTTATTTTAAAAAAATTAAATTGTGTAAAAAATTGTTGAATTTTTTTTAAATTTGTCAACATGGAAAATCTAACTCAACCAAAAAAAAAAAAAAAAAAGTCACTCCTTAACCACGGAGAAAACTTTGATACAGATGGAGGTATCAAAGAAGTGGGCCCCCCTTTCACTTTGTAAAACGTGTTGACATAAAGTATGAGGATGGGCCCACTTGTTATACAAAGAATGTATCAAAACTTTGATAACTCATTCTGTATCAAAGTTTTATTCCTTAACCACATGCGTTAGAAGAGATATTTGACTATAATTGAATAATAATCTTATTATACGTGCAAAGCACGCACGTGCATTTACTAGTAAAAATATAAAAGGTACCATCATTAACTGCTAAGTTAAAAATTTAGAAAAGCTCAAGATACTCTTTTGCTAATTATAACAGTTTTTGATAGCAATTATGTCACTTTTAATAGTTCAAGTAATTTTTAAATTCGTAAAAGTTTATTAAGTATTTAGTTACAAATTAGCATATATTATACGACAATTTACTTATATATATTTTTTTCTTCAAGACCATAGAGTATGTAAGGTATATTTGATTCACTCTATTTTGTCAATACCAGTGTTCTAAAACCGGATCGGAGGTGGACCCTGCTAAGACACTAATTCGGGTCCAACTAGTTCAACCACTAGGTGGCCCAAGTTTAACTCCATATTGATTTTTACAAAAAAAATATATATATTTTAAAAAAAATATTGGATCAATACTGAATCGTATCAAAAAAAAAAAACTACCAGTTCACTGATGAATCGATCGGTCTTATCCGATTTTTAAAACACAGATCAAAAAATTGACAAAATTGACTTGACTTAAGCTAAGGGTTACTATCTAACCTCTTTATCAAGTTTAGAGGGACCCTTTTCTTCTTTTCCAAAAAAGAGTAAGACTTAGAGAAGAGAAAGTCTCCTAGTTGAATTATGACAATAACATAAAAGGACACTAGAAAGAATTAATAAAAAAAATGGTAGGGATCTCCTTTCGTACTTGTTTAAACTTTGAATCATTCATGTGGTTTGAGGAAGGTGTCTTAGTTTGACTAAGCAAAATACTAAAGAGATTGGAAAAAAAATAAAAAATAGTGTGGTAGGAAGAAAGAATAATTGCAATGAGTGAGTCCACACCTCATGAAGCAAGACCGGTCATGGCTGGCCAGTCCTACGTTTTTCTTCCAGATGTTAGCACGTTATTTTCGTTGCACTAATAAATGGAAATAGATTAGTAGTGTAATAAATAAAATTTATTACTAAAGTTGTTGGTAACGAGAAATGGACCGAACGATGGACGGCTGGGATCATCCGAGGAGCACTAATTAGCCGGTGGATTCGGAAATTGAATTTATAATGACACCCGTTTCTAGAATTAATGAAGGGGGGGTGATAGGTGCGGTTGATTTCCACACGGGTGTGTGTGGATCCCGTCTTTTATTATTTATGGAAAAAGTCATATTCCCACCCTTTTGAGTTTTATATTTGAGTCCCTGTACCATAATTTATTTGTAGAATTTGCTATTTACAAGAATTAAGTTACAGAAATAATCCTTGTAACGTTTTTTTTTCTTTCCTCTTTTGGAACACACATTTACAAATAAATAGTTCAAGTAATTTATGTCCAAAAAAATATTTGTAATATTAGATGATTCTTGTCTTTTGTATTGGTCTACCATGGTGGTG
Organism: Iris pallida; assembly: GCA_029216955.1. Classification (NCBI taxonomy): domain Eukaryota; kingdom Viridiplantae; phylum Streptophyta; class Magnoliopsida; order Asparagales; family Iridaceae; genus Iris; species Iris pallida. Next base: position 2,118 of record JANAVB010037027.1, read on the forward strand.
AAGAGTAACAAAAAATTAGGGTTCGATTCTGGATAAGAAGTCTGAGAAATAACTACCACATTCAAGAAAGACAGCAGGCGCGTAAATTATCCAACGCTAGCACGTGGAGGCAATGACATACAACAGTATGGTAATTGGAATTAGTACGATCCATTGGAGGACAAGTCTGGTGCCAGCAACCATGGTAGTTCAAGCTCCAATAGCGTATATTAAGTTGAGCACTTTTTACCCCGAGTAGATTTATAAAAAAATTGTAATCTATTATAGGGAGAATGTGGTGATCAAAGAGGATTCACTGCACGCGGCATCCTCGTATGCACAAGATGAAGAATTCGAGCGTCCCGTGCTCGACGATGTGCCTGATGCGACAATTTTGTGTTTATGGGAGCGTGTTGAGGCAACCAGCGTGTCATGTTTATGCAATTTTATGAACAATTTTAGTTTCATCTCCTAAGATGGAAAGATGAAAATTCTCTATCTATTGTGACAGGGTTGCTATACAATTGATGATTTAGATAATTGAGATATATAACCATAATATTAGGGTATCATTGAATTTTGGATTATTTAGTATTATGGTCTCAGATAATAGTGGATATTAGAGTTTGAGTCTCAAAATCACTGTTCATTAGCCTACGTGAACAGTGATTTCGAGACCCAAATCCTAACGTTGGACAATTTCGAGACCCAAATTCTAATATCGACTATTTTGTGAGACCCTAATACTAAATATCCATAAATCTTGATGTAACATTTGCTTGCATTAAAATGTTGTTATTTATGGATAAAAAAGTTATTTAGTCTTCCACTAAACTCAAATTTTCATACTAATATAAAACCTTCATAACTCTCTCTCAGTGCCGGTCCAGGGGTTTGAGTTGTCTTAGCTGGGCCATAGTTCGCACCTTCGGATATAAATATAGGTTTAAGTTGGATTTAAGTTGGGACAGTCCTAATTAGAAAAACAAATGGTGTGGAGGTTGTCTTATGGAGGAAAGTTGTCCAAGTCTGACGTCTTGTCGGACTTACTCCTGGACCAAGTCCTGCTCCCTCTCTCTTTGTTATCTATGTTCCTTTCACTAAAAATTGTGCATACAATCTCTAGCTTTAGCTTAGAGGTTTGAGATAAGTTACTATTGTATATTATTATGTAAATTATTGTTATATATGGTCAGTTCATTTGCAAAGTCTTAGAAAAGTTTGACTTTTTTTTTGACAAATTTATGAGTTATTTATATGTTCTACAAAACTTAAGGATCCTTAAATTGGTCATTTTCATGACATTTTAAAATTTGTTTTTCTTTAATGCATTTGTATATTTTCGTGGATGTTGCTTAAGCTTTTCCAAATTGTTATAACATCTTTTATCAAAGGAAAGGAAATACTTTACTTTTTTTCTTTCCTTTGAAAAATTATAATTTTTATCAACAAATTTTTTGTGTTTGAAAATGTCAAAAAATTGGAAGAAAATTAAATCTTTGGGGTGGGTGGGGAGACCATCTTCTCCCATATTTTCTTTCTTACTTTCCTTTGGCATCCCATCACAAAAAATGAATGACTTTTCTTTTTTAAGTTTCTGATTCCGCAAACTAAACATACCCTTGTGGTATGGCTTTATAGTGACTTGAACATTTAATAACTATCAAGAGATGGATGGAAAGTAAACTCAAGATTAATCTTGACATTAGTAATTATTTCTTCTATTAAACCAACAAATGATTATTGTACCGGTAATTTTCTAAACTAACAATTAGGTCCATAACGGAACATCGACCATTTGCTTAGTCATAATTTTTTGATTAGCTAACAAGTTCTCTACATCTACAAGATAATGTTGTGTTGGTCACTCATAGATGATTGTGATAAATTCAATATATTTGGATCTTACATCACGAATAATAATTTGTCTTGTCTCCAAAATTTTGACCATGGTTCTAATTGAGAAATTTTACGACATAAATTTTTTATTTTCATACAGTACCGGATGATAAGCATACCTTGTTGGGTTGTGGTCATTAACTCGTTATCTAAGAACTGAAGCAAACATTTTTCTTAGATAATAGAGTTATGAAATTGCTCCATACCACTTAGGTGTGTCTGCATCAATGTGCTCAAGCAACCCGTCATCTTTTGTCGTCATAAGCATATATATACATCGCCTTGTCGATCTTGATCTTCCATTCCTGAACACGTTAACGTTCTCCTTTGCGGGTGGTGTGGTCTCAATACTACCGATAATATCTCAAAAAAAATTGGCTTCCAAGTTAAGATTTGACGTGACTCTGTCAATTCTGATAATTGTGGCGGTTGAGCTTCGCAATCAATCTAGTGATGCTAACTAAATCTACCATCGACGTTCCAGATGGACGCAGTCACGATCCCTAATTGATTATACTGCTTCACAAAGAGCCTCTTGAGTAAAAAAGGTAATAATTTTATTGAACTTACAAAGAAATTATATGTACGAAGTTTAAGTTCAACACTCACAATAAACTTTTGTAAACTCTTGCTAGGACACTCATGCACTAACAACAACTACACTTGCAGACACTTCACTTTAGGAGTGAGCATATAACGATTGAAAACCAAAAACCGAACCGAACCGAACCGAAATACGACAAATGGTTCGGCTTTTCGGTTATCGGTTCGGTTTTCGGTTTGGAAATTTAAAATTTTAAAATAACGGTTCGGTTTTCGGTTCTTGATCCGGATAACCGAACCGAACCGAAAACCGATTTAGATTTAATAATTTATCAAACTATCCTCAATCTACATATACTAATGTTTTGTAACCCTTAGCCGAGGGCACTCTCCTCTTATTCTCTGTCGGTACTTTTTTGAGCACTCTCTCTCTACCCTCAATCTATATATATACTGATATTTTTTACACTATGTAATATATAATTCATTAATACAATAATACCATATTTTTAAAATATATTGTTATTTAAATAGGCATATTTTGCTAAAAAATTGAAGGTCCGGCACATTGGCCCATGAAACCGAACCGACCGAAAACCGAACCGAATTAATTCGGTTCGGTTTTGTTCGGTTTTTATAAAAACGGTTCGGTTTTCGGTTTTGAGAAATACGGTTTACGGTTATTTCGGTTTTCATATATACAGTTCGGTTTGAACCGAACCGAACCGTTGCTCACCCCTACTTCACTTTGGAACACTCTGCTTGAATTAATCCAAATAGGATTATCATGTCCCCTTCTATATAGCTAACACCAACATAAAAGAATACAAGTAAAAGTATAGTATGTAAAAGAATCCAAATATAAAAAAGAGAAGAAAAAATAGGTAGAGAAAGAGAAAATATTTCTAGAGAAAAGAGAAAAGGGATAGAGGGGGAAAAAAAAAAATCTAGAAAGAAGGCAAAAGAAAGTCAAAGAGAGAAAGAAAGAGGAGATTTATAGAGAGAAGAAGAAGGAGATTTACTTTTTAGATAAATAAACTAATCCTTATTTGTATCACAATTTTGTAAATTTACTCTCCTAATGACATTATTATTAGTACCATTTAAATTTGCATTAAATAATAATAATAATGATAATAATATATAAATAAATACCAACTTGCTTTTGACTACCGTCTTAGCACAATTTTATTGTCCTGTTCATTGCCAATCCTTGTACTATTCAAACAATCCAACCCTTAAATATTTGTCATATAAAACCAAAGAATAATGCCACAAGGACAAGTGTTATAGAAATGAGTTTTGTTAATATGTGTCCTTAGGACACATAACATCGATAAACATATAATTTGTATGAGTATTTTTACCATCACATTTATCAATATATTGTTTACTTAAAATTTGTATTAATAAATATAAAATATATATTAATAAATGCCATGATTGAATTATCTATACAAATTATATATTTATTGATGTATTAATATATACCCTTAAGACAGTTGTTAACAAAATCCTATAAAAATAACATCAGGAGGATTAAACATATGCTACAAATATTTAATACCCAAGTAGTTATTATGCCAAAAACGAAGAGACAATGCACTCGTTCAAATGGCATGCATTATGCTATTAAAGTTTCCTTCCACCGTATAGCACCATTTCATTTAGGACTAAATAAACTTCCAAAATATGAAGCTTGTTGTAACTCATGTCTCTACACATTCATCTTCTTGTAACCTACATGACCTTTGGCCCTTCATTTCTTCATAACCCCCAACCTCTCTTCCTATATAAAGAGAGGTTAGAATAGCTTGTAAAGGTACACTTGAGTGGTTGATAATATACGAGAAAGCTTCGTCTCCGTGTGTTTGAGTTTTTGCCTTACGACACGTTATCAGCACTTTGCTCGTGCAACGCCGGAGACCCGACGTACCGATCGTTTTCCTCACTTTCTTCCACCATAAGGTAAGAAAGGTAAATTTTTCCTATATAGCTAATTTTTTCCTGGATACAACCCAAGATGCCAAGCTCTGGTCTCCTAATGCTTAAGCATTCAACAGAAGGTTAACCTTCAGAGTTTCCTAAATCGAACTTGTTTATAACTTCATTTGATAATGTTGCTCCTTGTGTCGAAAGCAAACATGAAGTTTGCTTCAGTTGTGGTAGTGTCTTTTGGTGAAACCACTCGCCCTAACATTTTCATATTACCCATTGAGACTGTAAGGATTGAAATTGTACTTCGAGACTATTCTGTAGCTATTCACTGTTTTTGCAGCAACCTGATGAACTCTTTGTTTTATATCATAATGCATATTTTTCTTCTCATAATTCAAATTTGATGGAATAACTTGCTCGAAAGCTATATTAAACAGGAAGTATAATATCATTTATTATTTTGTTGAATGTGGCAGTTGGGAGCACTACAGATATTTTGATGAATATTATATGGTGATTGTGTTGATATTATGTTTGCGTTAAGTACAGAAACATATATAGTTGCACTGTGTGTTTCATGATATGCACATTAGATTCATCTCTGCTTTTTATTTACACACAGTTAACTGACTCTAACAATATATAATCAAGTAAATACATGAAACATCAATGCATGCATGCAGTGAATTTTTCCTGTTTGATTTTTCCTTGCTACGGATTAATTTCAAGTACCTATATACACATTTTCCATGTTAGATTTTTAATAGTTGTGAAGCTTGTGTTATCTTTCTGGATAAGTTTACTTTATAATCTTTGTTTTATGTTTCATTTGAGCAAGTTTATTACACATCAGGTAGGAGTTCACGAAGATTATCAAATATATGTTTCTGCTTCCTACTAAATCTAATATATTTTGTTACAGAAATTTAGTTACGAAAATATACTTTGGTAAAACACAATATTTTGTTCAAATTTTTTTAATCAAAATATACTTTGTCGTGTTTATCAAATAGCCTGCTGTATATATTTTGGTAAAAGATATTTTTCTGCAATTTTTTCAAATGACAATTTCAGAATTTTTTTTTGTTTAAATAGTGCTTATCCCAACAAAATATTTGTTAGTTTTTTTTTCTGAAAAAAATAATTTTTTTTGAAATTTTTTTCCATGTTGAAAAAGAGAATTTAAATGCTAACATTTTTTGGTAATGATGGATTTGGAGAGCCCCGGCGAGCACCTCAATGCCATATGCGCCCTGCCGAGCACCTCAGTAGCATTTTTTTCTTTATGTTACTCAGTGAATTATTGTAACAGATGGGTAGTAAAAAAAATTGTATTTTTTTTCTCGCTATTTTTTTGGCGTCGCTTCATTAGACGTCGGAAAAATAGTTGACATTTTTTTGGTGCCGCTTGCTTAGGCACCAATTCTTTTGTGTGTTGTTGCCTACTTATGTTGTACGTTTTTTTTTAGCGTAATGGCGTAAAAATTGAAAAATTGGTTTTGGCTATATAAACAAATTCTGGTACCGCCAAATTTGGGCCTCTCAAAAATAACTTTTTTGGTTAATAATTTTTCAAAGGCAACGCTCATTTTGAGCACGCACTAAATTGTCACCTATTTTGCATAGTTCGCAAATAGCGTGAATTTCTTGAAAAAATCTTATTTATTCTTACATTTGACAAAAATTTTACGAAGTCTCTCCGAATATGCTCACCTACTTGGGTATGATGTCAGAAAGAACTTGGGGCTTGGTTCTTAAGAGGTCCCCGGTGACCCTCCTCCCTCATTTTTCCGCCTGGTCATATTCACGTAGAGCTACTGAAAGGGGTTGACCGAATATTATTTTTTTGCTTAAATTGTATTTATAATTATGCATTTTTGCAAGAAACTTATTGACCTCTCTATATCGGCCCGTCGATCGATATAAGATAATTTTTAAACAAAAATCGTTTTTTCAAAACCGTTGTTTTTTATTTACGATTGTTTGTTGTTGCTTATACAAACCAAATCCATATAAACCTGTCGTTTTATATGTTGACTGATCAAGATTTTTTCTCCTGTTGTAGAAAAATGTCGATCAAGATTGATTTTCCCATCCTTGAAGCCTCTGGCAAGAACTACTTGGACTGGACGCAAGACATCCAGAACCATCTAGATGCGCAGGGCCTCTTGGACGTCATCTATAACGAGGAAGAGCGTGAAGTGGAAGTCACTCGCTCAATGAACGCCAAAGCGATGATTCTATTCCGCAGGCATTTATCTGCCGCCATGAAGGCGGAGTTCATTGAAATCTCCTCGCCGAAGACTCTATGGGACTCTCTGAAAGAGCGCTTCGACCACCAGAAGACCATATGGCTACCTGAAGCACGCCATGACTGGTTGAACCTGCGCTTCCAAGACTTCAAAAGTGTAACTGATTACAACAATGAAGTCTGCAGGATTCGATCACTTCTCCAATACTGCGGTGAGATATTAACCGACAGTGATCTATTGGAGAAAACATACACTACATTTCCTTCAACTGACAACTTGCTCCAAAAGCAATACCGTCAGTCTAAGTTCACCAAGTTTCCCGAGCTCATCACCCAGCTTTTACTAGACGAGAAGAACAGTCTCATTTTAATGAGAAACAATAATTCTCGTCCTGCTGGAACAAAGGCAATTCCAATGCCTGATGCAAACGCTCTCCGTGGACCAAATCCACGGTGGAAACGAGACAAGGGCCAGTCGTCCCAGCCAAGGAACAGAGGCGAGTTTAAGTCTCGCCATCCAAAGCAAGGTTCTAACAAGAACCAAGGACCTTTGACTCCTAGGCAGTCTCATGGTAAGAACCAACGGGCCAGTCGTCCCAAAGCGAGAGTGGAAGGCCAAGCGCCTACTCTTTGCTACAAATGTGGTGCTTATGGTCATATGCAACGGACTTGCAGGGCGACCCCCCAAGAAGTTAATAACTATCACAAGGGGCGCCGGGCCGAAGCAAATCTGGTCAACGAGTGCGAAAATCTAAATCTTGAGACCCCCGATTTTGTAGCAGAAATGGAAGAATGAATCTCCATTTTCTCTATATTTGATTTAAGTCATGAAACTTTTGGTGGTTTGTATTTTCTGTTTTCTCGATAAATTAAAGTTCTATTTCGAGCACTTTCCTCAAACGTGTGACAAACTTTAATTTTTTCCTTTACTTATAGGCATGGACCACGGGGCAGTGGATTGTCTGGTTGATAGTGGAACGACTCACACTATCTTGAGAGATAAATCATACTTTATCTCCTATACGCCTAAAGTAACCTCAGTGACAACCATTTCGGGACCCTCAACCCTTGTTCAAGGTTTTGGCAAAGCCCGTTTTTCGTTGTCCAATGGTACTCCCGTTGAAGTATCAGAGGCCTTATATTCTCCAAGGTCCAGTCGTACCTTACTGAGTTTTAAGGATATTCGAGAAAACGGATTTCATGTTGAAACTGCTCGAGAACATGGCTTCGAGTATCTTTTCATTACCTCCACTCAGTACGGCCAAAAGCGTATCTTGGAGAAGTTGAAATGTCTTTCAAGTGGTTTGTATCTCACTACGATACAACACATCGAGAGTAATCTCATCATTCGCCGAGCGCCAGTTGATGAGAGGACTTTTATGCTATGGCATGACCGGCTGGGTCATCCGGGTCAAAATACGATGCTTCGCACTATGAATGCATCACATGGGCATCCTCTTGGAGGAAAGAATTTCGTTATAAATCCGAAAAGCCTATGCCAAGCTTGCTCGATTGGGAAGACGAATCTCAAGCCACTCCATGTGAAACCTATGAGATTGGTTTCCCAATTCCTTGAGAGAATTCATGGAGATATTTGTGGACCAATCCAACCAGCATGCGGACCATTTAAATACTTCATGGTTTTGGTTGATGCATCGACTAGATGGTCACACGTAGTGTTGTTGTCCACCCGAAATACAGCGTTTCCTAAACTCCTCGCCCAGATCATTAATGTCACGACCCGCACCCGGATATACGGATACGAATACGTGGGCCACGCCCAGCCTACGCCGCAGTATCGGCGGTAGAACGCTGTCTAGTACCCAATAAATATACACTACATCTAGAAGGCCTACAACTATAAATATACTCTAGTCACATCATAACAGCTAGGGATGATAAGACAAGAAAGATAACTAAAGCACAAGAACAACTAGAACTACTAGAAGGAATCATAAGACAAGAAATAAAGAAGGAACAACAAGACTAACTAAGGATAACTACCAGGCAACTCACATAGAATAATAGTGAGGTCCACCTCTGCTAGCAACATCATGATGTCCAATAATGGTATAACAACTCCTAAAATATTATCAACGGTATCCTGTCAGGAAAATGAGCAAGTACAAACACTAACAGCAGTTCCATGTGAATTGACAAATTCTATAAGAGACAGTATAATGAACTACAAGACAAAGATATATGAAGACTTGGGAACCGTTCGGAAGCTGAGCTACAACCCTTAAACCAAACAAGGACCGGGGTTGTAACCCTTCTCCCGAGCAGAACTTAGTCTCCAATCAAGGTACATCATAGAGGCATATAAAACATGTGAGTAACTGAAATCATAGCATGGTGAGAAGTACTGAATGTAGAACAGAACAGGATATATGATAAGATAAAGTAAATATAAAATGTGCCTCGAATATTATAGCATAATGTGATCGGTATGGGTCAAGATCAGGCTTCCAGCCGACCGGCTACAAGTACGTGGACTCGGCCCGGCCGGGATGGTAAGCTATGGAGCAAGTAGTAGCACAGGTCAGGCTATACCCATCGTGAGGTGAGGGTATAGCTATGATACAAGTAGTAACTCAAGGTGGGCATTGATCACACTATCTATAATATTCCCCATTCCCCGAATAGTATACGGATCCGGACATAGCACGTCATGACGCGGGATTCCCTAAGAGGGGAGCAAGTCCTCTTCAGGAATCGGCGTCAATACAAGTACAAGAATCAAGACCAAGCAAGTACCAGTATCCCAAGAAATCAGGAATGACATCTCATGACAGGAATCCGATAATACTAGTCCGTGAACTATCGTGTCTGAGAATCAAGTAAGACACTACGACTGAATCGGATATAGCAGATATCAAGACAATGAAAACTATCAGTGAATGTACTCGCCTGCGGTCCTGAGCTGTCAAATGGGGTCGATGCTCAGAGTGATGCCACAGACCTAAAGATAAGATATACATAAGCTAATTAGGGTTCAACAGTGTTGGGCTTGATTCTATAGTATAAGCTACGCAATCTAGGTCAGACTCAGCCCACTAAGTCAAACTAGGTCACAATAAGTCAAACCAAGTCAAACTAGGTCAAACTGGGTCAATGGTTGACTTACAGTTGACATTTAGTCAACTGGTCAACTCTGGTCAACTCTAGGTCAAACTAGGCTAACCTAGGTCAAATGTTGACTCTACTTCGACGTTCAGTCAAGGCAGTCAACCATGGTCAAACAGGGTCAAGGCTAGTCTCTATAAACATCTACAGGGTCAACTCATTCAATTTCAGTGATTGTGAAATCACCGGAATCGATGGAACTCAAAATACTACAAAAGGAGAATGATTATAATAATAGGGTAAAAACCTACAGATGTTGTCGGATGATAAAATAAATATCACCAACGTGTCCAGAATGGTCAAATCAGCTAGGATAGCCTGTCCATAAGTCCAATTTGGACACAGGGGCAAAAAGGTAATTTCGGGCCAAAATGATGTCCGCCGTTGGACACACTTTGCACCGAAAACGTGCCGAAATAAAAGTGCACAAAACCTAACAAATTATATGTCCACGAATCCAGAATGACGATACGAACCCAACGGTATATCCAGAATTGGATTCCGTTGACCCGATCTCAGATTGGTCCGTTGACCCGGATATTGGAATCCGATTTGCACGGAAAAGCGTGTCGGAGCCAATGTCCTCAAAACTCAGCAAATTACATATCAACGAGTCCAGAATGATGATACGAACTCAACGGTATATCCAAAATTGGATTCCGATGAGCCGATCTCAAAATGACCTGTTGACCCGGATATTGGTATCCGACTTGCACCGAAATGCGTGCCGGAACCAATGTCCACTAAAATCTAGCAAATTATATGTCAACGAGTCCAGAATGACGATACGAACTCAACGGTATATCCGGAATTGGATTCCGATGAGCCGATCTCAAAATGACCCGTCGACCCAGAAAGTGGGACCCGCTTTGCACCGAAATGCGTGCCAGGGCCCACGTTCTCCAAATCAAGCAAACTTTATATGAAAACATGCCAGAACGACGCCACGAGTCTACTGGTGGTGTCAGAAATTGAATCCGGAGTCCCGGGTTCAAAAATAGAATTTTACAAGTGCAACACTAAGAATTCGAACGGCCTACTTTGGCGTCGAATTCGACCGACCTAACAAGCTCAAACTGAAATGAAATCAAAAGGGGGCAGGAAGAGGGTTATACCAGCTGTGCACCGGAACTGGTAGTGCGCAAAACGGAGCTGCGACGACGAAGATACGAACCCGCGAAGTTGGCGTCGCAAAACTGTCCAAAAACAGTACAAATTAAAACGTCAACTTGGTGGCCGGTTTTGATGTATCAAACGACGAAATTAACGGATGAAATTTGACAGGGATGAAGGGGTATATACCGAGATTGAGACGGAGCGAAGAAATCGCCGATCCAACGGTCGGATTTCCCGGAAAACGTGCGTGAAGTTGCTGTCCCGAAACGTCGAAATTGCACTCCGTTCCCGCGCGCGTCACGGCGGGATCTCGTGCAAAACGCACGGATAGCCCGTTTCCCGCATCGGGGACGACGGAGGCGGCAAGGGGGCTTCGCCCGAGGTCGCCCGGCCATGGGTGGCCGGCCACGCGGTGGCGCGCGGCCACCCGCCGGCGCCTGCGACCGCTGCCATGGCAGCTGCTGCCGCGCGCGGCTGTGGTGCGCACGGCCAGGCGGCGGCGACGCGGCGCGGCGAGCAGCGGGCTGGAGGTGGCTGCTGTGGTGGTGGTTAAGGTGGTGGTGGAGCATGGTGTTGATGATGGTGTTGAAGTAGTTGATGGTGGTGGTAGTGAGTATGAAGAAGATGATGATGATGATGGTTAAAGGAGAAGGAGGAGGAGATGGGATCGACCAGGTAGGAGGAGGAGATGAGGTCGGCCTGCTGGGGTCGGCATGGGGGTGAGTCCGGGTGGAGATGGTGGTGTTGGTGTGGGGAAGTTAGAGTTGGAGAGAGAGAGGATTAATAAGTGTGTGTGAGTGTTAAAAAATATAAAGAGAGAGAGAGAGAGAATGATATTTTAGAAAGAGAGGATAGAGAGAGGGGGTGTAGTACTGTCGGTTAAAGGGGGGTGGGTTAGCTGTATGGTGATGGGGATGGGTGAAAGTGTGAGGAATTAGAAAGAGAGAGAGAGAAGTATGTATGCATATATTTAAAAGGGAGGAGAGAGAGAAAGTGAGATATTTAGAAAGAGAGAGAGGGATATATTTAGAGAGAGAGATGAATGTGTTCGGCCACATGGGGGTGATGTGGTCGGCTGGTTATGGGGGAGAGGGGAGTTAATGTGAGGAGAGAGAGAGAGAGATTAGAATATATATATATATATATATATATATATATATATATATATATATGTATATATATATATATATATAAGATAAAGGAAATAAGATATTTGTATAAATAGAGATATTTTTTTTGAGTAGGAGAAAAGTGAGAAAATATCAGTGGGGTGTATGGGTAGTCATGGTAGGGCCTACACCCAATTGGGTCGGGTACTGGACTAAGATCGGACAGGTTCGGGACCAAGATTTAATTAAAATAATAATTTTAAGCCAATTAATTCACGGATGAATTGGGGGCACAAGAGAGATCAATTCGGTGGCACGCAAGTGGCGCGTGCATAGTAGGCTCAAAACAGGCCATGGCCATATATTGGGTCGACTGGATTGGACCGATGTCGGGCCCGGAAATTAAGTTGGAAATTAAATCACAAATTACGGCAGACGATAAATTGGTCTAAATTGACCCGAAGTTGCGCGAAGCAAATGGAGCACAAGGGAACAAGTTCGAGTGGGACACAAAATATCAATATGAAGATAATCTCGTCTACTACAAACTTCAAGAAGGAAGTCTCCAGAGACTGGCATCCCTGATGCTCTAGAATTCCAAGTCACGGTAAAGAGCATTTAAGGATCAAAATTAATTAAATAAAATGAATTATCGAGAATAAATTATCTGGAAAAATTCGAAAAATAATCCCGAAAATTCAGGGGACTTACATCCTACCCACCTTATAAAAATTTCGTCCTCGAAATTAAAGGTTGGTAGTGGGGTTAAAACATGATAGAAGATTTAGGCAATATTTAGGCACGATCCAAGAATGACGAGTTTGCACGATCAAGAAAATCGATTTACAATTGTTCAGGCACGATGAGGGATTTGGCACGATAGAATCATGATATGAACAAAATTATATGTGCATGATTTCAGGAATAAGCCAAGTCATCTAGGCACGACTAATCACAAGGAATTTGGATGTAATCAGGAAATGAAATCAAGGTCGAAAAGAGTTTAGACACGAGTGTCCAAAATCCAAACATGATCAAAATCGGAAGTCAATGCACGAGGGTTAATAGTATTGAAATCCAACCACGATAAAGAAATTTGTCTCAACACGATCTAAGTTGATCAACTTTCGAGTAATTCAGAATTTGGGCAAGATGGAGTATAAGATCAACGGAATCTGGGCACGAGCGTCCAATGATGGAAATTCGAGTTAGGATTGAATTTAACTCAATTGAGTACGACCCAGGATACGGGTATGAATAGAAGAGATGACCAAAGTCGTTCGGTCGCGATCAAGGAAATTATGATTTAACGATATTGAAAACTCAAGGGATGATTCATAGATATGGAATAAGTCAAAATTCTCTTTAGTAGAAATCAAAGACAAGGTTTCATAGGGAAGCCAAGTTAATCATCTCTATCTGATACTATCAAGTTTATCTGGTCATCATTGGCCAATCGCACCTTTAATCTCACAAGTCCAAATATAAAATCAATCTTATACAACTACTTCCAGAATTACCCATCCGTCATGAATATTGGACATTGTCATGATACCATAGGCCAGATCCTAAATTCCAAAACCCTAATCAAGAAGTACACCCTTCACTAGAACTCCACACTATCCACTTAATCATCCTTTAACCCGAATTCTTCCACCTTGTCCTAAATTGATCTGAAACCTCTAATTCAAGTTTATAATATCCTTGAACTTGTTCAATTCACTCTCATGGTGTTATTCAATCTAATACCACTAGGCTTTATAAAACTTATTCTTCCATTACCAAATCAACCTTCATATTTCTTTCATCATACACTTCCAATTATCAACCATCTCAATCAATAAATTATATCCACAAAATCTCTTCTTCCTTTTTTTTTGACTCAAAATCCTTGTGTTCTCTATCCTCTTACCAATGCCTTGTCCAGTTTCTAAACTATATCCACAAAATATAAATTTTCATACCATTAATGTACATCCTATTGTCCTTCTTATTTGAAATCCTTGAACTTGCTTTCCAAGTAATTCATCCTCGAAATACCCTAGTAACTCATTTCTAAACTGATTATATCGATCCCTTGGTTTCAGTTTCAACCTCAGTCATACTTCTATCTCAAATTTCTACACTAGATCCAACATCCCATATTCCTACCAAGATACCACTTGATAATAAATCCGCCTTCCGAACGAGATGATTTACGATACTTCCTTAACCTTTCCATGGTGAAAAGAAACAAATTTTAAATGACTTCACAGTGCAGTTGACAGGAATGGATAAAAGACAGGTGATTGGTGAAATCAAGACATAATTAATCAAGATGGTTGAAGTAATAACAAGATGAGGAAATCATCATATGATGAGAAGACAAATGACGGAACAAGAAATAATGGTAGGGATTATCTTGCTCAATTGGTAAAAGAAGTGAATCAACTTAAGATATGACCTGATAACCATACACGTCTATCCAAAACCATGTTGCCAGAATTTACGCCACGTCAGTAAACATAGCTGTAATAAACGATAGAGTCCATAACTAAGGTATACGCCCTATAATCATGTCATCTAGATTCCTTACCACGCCAACCGGTATGGCTGCAAGAAAATCTAAATTCCATAACTAGGATAGTATATCCAAAATCAGGCTCCATGTCCTTGTCAGGCTAGCTAATATGACTGCGATAAATTCTAAACTCCATAATAAAGTAGACATTTATCGTTCTCATCGTCTCCATCAAATATGTTTATCAGGACATCTTAACTCAATCCTTAAAAACTTATCTTCAAACAGAATCAAAATCGAAGTCAACAATGAACGAACCTCAAGATTTAAAATTCAACAACGAATCAAAGATAAGTAAATGGAAACTAGCGGAAACAGATCCCGAGGTAGAGTTTAGAAGAAAATTCTCAGGAGAAGTCCCAAAGGTACTATCTAGGTCAAGATAAAAGAAAATCATTGGAATATAATCTAAAACAATCTCAACCTGATATGAGACTGGCAAATCATATTTTCGTCTCAACCTAGAAGATATATAAGTCCAACTTATACCTTCCCTCTGGGGTCCACAAACTCATTCCAAAGAAAGAATAAAGTTTGGTAACGGACAGATGTTTCAGAAATCAGGACGGACAGAACAAATGGAAAAAGTTTCGAAAAGTTCGAAATAAGATTCCCAGGGGTCATCCCTGTAATCTACCAAGAGTTCCTAATATGTGACTGAGTACCAAATTCCTAAAATATTCCATGACTTAACCTTAATCCTAGGGCAGGCTCGCAGTAGTACAGAAAAGCTCAAGTACTACCACGACTTCGCATTAATTGCAAAGACTGACCTGCGTGGGCCACCACAAAAACGTGTCACGACCCGCACCCGGATATACGGATACGAATACGTGGGCCACGCCCAGCCTACGCCGCAGTATCGGCGGTAGAACGCTGTCTAGTACCCAATAAATATACACTACATCTAGAAGGCCTACAACTATAAATATACTCTAGTCACATCATAACAGCTAGGGATGATAAGACAAGAAAGATAACTAAAGCACAAGAACAACTAGAACTACTAGAAGGAATCATAAGACAAGAAATAAAGAAGGAACAACAAGACTAACTAAGGATAACTACCAGGCAACTCACATAGAATAATAGTGAGGTCCACCTCTGCTAGCAACATCATGATGTCCAATAATGGTATAACAACTCCTAAAATATTATCAACGGTATCCTGTCAGGAAAATGAGCAAGTACAAACACTAACAGCAGTTCCATGTGAATTGACAAATTCTATAAGAGACAGTATAATGAACTACAAGACAAAGATATATGAAGACTTGGGAACCGTTCGGAAGCTGAGCTACAACCCTTAAACCAAACAAGGACCGGGGTTGTAACCCTTCTCCCGAGCAGAACTTAGTCTCCAATCAAGGTACATCATAGAGGCATATAAAACATGTGAGTAACTGAAATCATAGCATGGTGAGAAGTACTGAATGTAGAACAGAACAGGATATATGATAAGATAAAGTAAATATAAAATGTGCCTCGAATATTATAGCATAATGTGATCGGTATGGGTCAAGATCAGGCTTCCAGCCGACCGGCTACAAGTACGTGGACTCGGCCCGGCCGGGATGGTAAGCTATGGAGCAAGTAGTAGCACAGGTCAGGCTATACCCATCGTGAGGTGAGGGTATAGCTATGATACAAGTAGTAACTCAAGGTGGGCATTGATCACACTATCTATAATATTCCCCATTCCCCGAATAGTATACGGATCCGGACATAGCACGTCATGACGCGGGATTCCCTAAGAGGGGAGCAAGTCCTCTTCAGGAATCGGCGTCAATACAAGTACAAGAATCAAGACCAAGCAAGTACCAGTATCCCAAGAAATCAGGAATGACATCTCATGACAGGAATCCGATAATACTAGTCCGTGAACTATCGTGTCTGAGAATCAAGTAAGACACTACGACTGAATCGGATATAGCAGATATCAAGACAATGAAAACTATCAGTGAATGTACTCGCCTGCGGTCCTGAGCTGTCAAATGGGGTCGATGCTCAGAGTGATGCCACAGACCTAAAGATAAGATATACATAAGCTAATTAGGGTTCAACAGTGTTGGGCTTGATTCTATAGTATAAGCTACGCAATCTAGGTCAGACTCAGCCCACTAAGTCAAACTAGGTCACAATAAGTCAAACCAAGTCAAACTAGGTCAAACTGGGTCAATGGTTGACTTACAGTTGACATTTAGTCAACTGGTCAACTCTGGTCAACTCTAGGTCAAACTAGGCTAACCTAGGTCAAATGTTGACTCTACTTCGACGTTCAGTCAAGGCAGTCAACCATGGTCAAACAGGGTCAAGGCTAGTCTCTATAAACATCTACAGGGTCAACTCATTCAATTTCAGTGATTGTGAAATCACCGGAATCGATGGAACTCAAAATACTACAAAAGGAGAATGATTATAATAATAGGGTAAAAACCTACAGATGTTGTCGGATGATAAAATAAATATCACCAACGTGTCCAGAATGGTCAAATCAGCTAGGATAGCCTGTCCATAAGTCCAATTTGGACACAGGGGCAAAAAGGTAATTTCGGGCCAAAATGATGTCCGCCGTTGGACACACTTTGCACCGAAAACGTGCCGAAATAAAAGTGCACAAAACCTAACAAATTATATGTCCACGAATCCAGAATGACGATACGAACCCAACGGTATATCCAGAATTGGATTCCGTTGACCCGATCTCAGATTGGTCCGTTGACCCGGATATTGGAATCCGATTTGCACGGAAAAGCGTGTCGGAGCCAATGTCCTCAAAACTCAGCAAATTACATATCAACGAGTCCAGAATGATGATACGAACTCAACGGTATATCCAAAATTGGATTCCGATGAGCCGATCTCAAAATGACCTGTTGACCCGGATATTGGTATCCGACTTGCACCGAAATGCGTGCCGGAACCAATGTCCACTAAAATCTAGCAAATTATATGTCAACGAGTCCAGAATGACGATACGAACTCAACGGTATATCCGGAATTGGATTCCGATGAGCCGATCTCAAAATGACCCGTCGACCCAGAAAGTGGGACCCGCTTTGCACCGAAATGCGTGCCAGGGCCCACGTTCTCCAAATCAAGCAAACTTTATATGAAAACATGCCAGAACGACGCCACGAGTCTACTGGTGGTGTCAGAAATTGAATCCGGAGTCCCGGGTTCAAAAATAGAATTTTACAAGTGCAACACTAAGAATTCGAACGGCCTACTTTGGCGTCGAATTCGACCGACCTAACAAGCTCAAACTGAAATGAAATCAAAAGGGGGCAGGAAGAGGGTTATACCAGCTGTGCACCGGAACTGGTAGTGCGCAAAACGGAGCTGCGACGACGAAGATACGAACCCGCGAAGTTGGCGTCGCAAAACTGTCCAAAAACAGTACAAATTAAAACGTCAACTTGGTGGCCGGTTTTGATGTATCAAACGACGAAATTAACGGATGAAATTTGACAGGGATGAAGGGGTATATACCGAGATTGAGACGGAGCGAAGAAATCGCCGATCCAACGGTCGGATTTCCCGGAAAACGTGCGTGAAGTTGCTGTCCCGAAACGTCGAAATTGCACTCCGTTCCCGCGCGCGTCACGGCGGGATCTCGTGCAAAACGCACGGATAGCCCGTTTCCCGCATCGGGGACGACGGAGGCGGCAAGGGGGCTTCGCCCGAGGTCGCCCGGCCATGGGTGGCCGGCCACGCGGTGGCGCGCGGCCACCCGCCGGCGCCTGCGACCGCTGCCATGGCAGCTGCTGCCGCGCGCGGCTGTGGTGCGCACGGCCAGGCGGCGGCGACGCGGCGCGGCGAGCAGCGGGCTGGAGGTGGCTGCTGTGGTGGTGGTTAAGGTGGTGGTGGAGCATGGTGTTGATGATGGTGTTGAAGTAGTTGATGGTGGTGGTAGTGAGTATGAAGAAGATGATGATGATGATGGTTAAAGGAGAAGGAGGAGGAGATGGGATCGACCAGGTAGGAGGAGGAGATGAGGTCGGCCTGCTGGGGTCGGCATGGGGGTGAGTCCGGGTGGAGATGGTGGTGTTGGTGTGGGGAAGTTAGAGTTGGAGAGAGAGAGGATTAATAAGTGTGTGTGAGTGTTAAAAAATATAAAGAGAGAGAGAGAGAGAATGATATTTTAGAAAGAGAGGATAGAGAGAGGGGGTGTAGTACTGTCGGTTAAAGGGGGGTGGGTTAGCTGTATGGTGATGGGGATGGGTGAAAGTGTGAGGAATTAGAAAGAGAGAGAGAGAAGTATGTATGCATATATTTAAAAGGGAGGAGAGAGAGAAAGTGAGATATTTAGAAAGAGAGAGAGGGATATATTTAGAGAGAGAGATGAATGTGTTCGGCCACATGGGGGTGATGTGGTCGGCTGGTTATGGGGGAGAGGGGAGTTAATGTGAGGAGAGAGAGAGAGAGATTAGAATATATATATATATATATATATATATATATGTATATATATATATATAAGATAAAGGAAATAAGATATTTGTATAAATAGAGATATTTTTTTTGAGTAGGAGAAAAGTGAGAAAATATCAGTGGGGTGTATGGGTAGTCATGGTAGGGCCTACACCCAATTGGGTCGGGTACTGGACTAAGATCGGACAGGTTCGGGACCAAGATTTAATTAAAATAATAATTTTAAGCCAATTAATTCACGGATGAATTGGGGGCACAAGAGAGATCAATTCGGTGGCACGCAAGTGGCGCGTGCATAGTAGGCTCAAAACAGGCCATGGCCATATATTGGGTCGACTGGATTGGACCGATGTCGGGCCCGGAAATTAAGTTGGAAATTAAATCACAAATTACGGCAGACGATAAATTGGTCTAAATTGACCCGAAGTTGCGCGAAGCAAATGGAGCACAAGGGAACAAGTTCGAGTGGGACACAAAATATCAATATGAAGATAATCTCGTCTACTACAAACTTCAAGAAGGAAGTCTCCAGAGACTGGCATCCCTGATGCTCTAGAATTCCAAGTCACGGTAAAGAGCATTTAAGGATCAAAATTAATTAAATAAAATGAATTATCGAGAATAAATTATCTGGAAAAATTCGAAAAATAATCCCGAAAATTCAGGGGACTTACAATTAAGTTAAGGGCTCACCATCCGGATTATCCGATAAAGTCTATTAGACTTGATATTGCCGCGGAGTTTACACCGAAGACTTTCGATGACTATTGCATGACTTTGGGAATAAATCTTGAACATCCTGTTGCGTATGTTCATACCCAAAATGGCCTAGCAGAAGCTTTTATAAAGCGACTGCAAGTGATAGCGCGGACCTTGGTTATGCGCACCAAACTCCCACTATCTGCATGGGGCTATGCAATTTTGCACGCTGCAAATTTGGTCCGTCTGAGGCCCATGGCCACCCAACCATTTTCCGCGTACCAGCTGGTTACTGGATGTGAGCCTGACATCTCACATTTACGCGTGTTTGGGTGCCTAGTCAATGTTCCAATTGAGCCGATAAGGCGTTCAAAATTTGGACCTCAGAAGCGACGGGGAATATATGTCGGTTATAACTTCCCGTCCATTATTCGTTATTTAGAGCCCTTGACAGGCGACCTCTTTACCGCGAGACACGCGGATTGTGACTTTGATGAGGCAATCTTCCCGTCGTTAGGGGGAGAAATGCACGCTAACGTTGATGAGGAACGACGTGAATTAGCGTGGCATGTGCCCGCTTTTGCTCATCATGATCCCCCCTCTGCACATAGTGATAAGGAAGTGCAGAGGATTCTAGGTCTGCAAGATATTGCAAATCAAATGCCAGACGCATTTAGCGACCTAGCAAAAGTCACGAGATCAATTATACCTGCTGCAAATGTGCCTGCAAGGATAGACGTCCCTGAGAGACGCCATGTTCCTGTGAAACATGTTGCTCCGGTCGAACCCGCCGAGCAAAGGACGCTGCCATCGGCCGTCCAGTCCGCCGCTATTCCCAAGAAGAAGGGAAGACCGGTTGGTTCCAAAGATGTTCTGCCCCGGAAGCGGAGAAATCTTGTAAAAAATATTTTGCCACATGAGATCATTAAGGATCACGGCGATGTATTAGAAGAGCGCGTTCCAGATGAAACGCCTATTCCTAATCATGCCGATAACCTCAAAATATCCGTCGAGTATGCTAGCTTAGACGATATTTTGAAGCGAAACGAAACTGTCATCGATGATGTGTTCATATACTCAGTGGCCACTGACATTATGAACAATGATGACATGGAACCTCGTAGTGTTGCCGAGTGTCAACGACGAACGGACTGGTCACAATGGAAACAAGCAATCCAGGCTGAACTAGACTCCTTAGCGAAAAGAAGCGTGTTTGGACCTGTTGCTCCAACACCACCCAATGTTAAACCAGTTGGTCACAAATGGGTTTTCCTAAGGAAGCGTAATGAGAGAAATGAGATTGTGCGATACAAGGCTCGCCTTGTGGCGCAAGGCTTCTCACAACGCCCTGGAATTGATTACGATGAGACGTATTCTCCCGTAATGGACATCATAACGTTCCGCTACTTAATCAGTTTAGTAGTTTCCGAAAAACTGAATATGCAGCTCATGGATGTGGTCACAGCCTATCTCTACGGGGATCTAGACACAGAGATATATATGAAAGTCCCTGAAGGACTAAAGATGCCTGAATCAAGTAGTTCCCGACCACGGAACACGTTCTCGATTAGACTGAGGCGTTCGCTATATGGATTGAAACAATCCGGGCGAATGTGGTATAACCGCCTAAGCGAATACTTGATTGGTTTGGGATACGTTAATAACGAACTTTGCCCATGCGTGTTCATAAAGAAATCCACTTCAGGATACGCAATTATCGCGGTCTATGTAGATGACATGAATCTCATAGGAACCGAAAAAGACTTGTCAGAAACTGCTGATATCCTGAAGAGGGAATTCGAGATGAAGGATCTTGGGAAGACACGGTTTTGCCTCGGCCTGCAGATCGAGCACCGTAAAGATGGAATTCTTGTCCATCAAGCAAACTACACCCAAAAGGTGTTGAGACGCTTTAGTCATTTTGACGTTAAGCCGTCCGCTACTCCCATGATCGTCCGCTCTCTAGACATTACTAAGGACCCATTCCGTCCAAAGGAGGACGACGAAGAGATATTGAGTCCTGAGTGCTCTTATCTGGGTGCAATAGGCGCTTATTGTACTTGGCCCAATGTACTAGACCGGACATCTCGTTTGCTGTGAATTGTCTAGCTCGACACAGCACCGCGCCAACACGCCGCCATTGGAATGGCATAAAAGACATTTTCCGCTACCTTAAGGGTACTACGGACTTGGGCTTGTTCTATCCCTACGCGGTTTTGAGTAAGACCAACGCTCTTGGCACTCGAAGCAACGCGACCCTTGTTGGCTATGCCGATGCGGGATACTTATCTGATCCGCACAAGGGGCGTTCCCAATCTGGTTATGTCTTTACCATTGGGAACACGGTGATTTCTTGGAGGTCTCGCAAACAGACCTTAGTGGCTACTTCAACGAACCACTCTGAGCTACTCGCGCTCTATGAGGCGACTAGAGAGTGTGTATGGCTTCGAGCTGTTATTGGCCATATTCGAAGTACATGTGATCTTTCATATGACCCAGATGAACCTGTTGTCGTCTATGAGGACAATACCGCTGTTATTGATCAAGCGAAATATGGTTACATCAAAGGGGATGCTACCAAGCACATATCGCCCAAGTTGTTCTTTACACATGAACAACAAGCGCTTCAGAAGATTGAAGTGCAACACATTGGATCAGAGAATAACCGTGCAGACTTGTTCACCAAGTCACTGCCAAAACATTCGTTCCAGAAACATGTCAGAGCGATTGGACTTAGGAAGCTTTCAGAGCTAGCCTAAGTGAAACATGTTTCCTGCACCCTGTTGTGTGCATGTCAGGGGGAGCGCCCCAACAAGCGCCTTCCAACGCCCTGTTGTGCGTATATCCCGCACCCTGTTGAGTGCGAGTGAAAAGGGAAGCATCCTAATGTATGCTCGTGTACTCTTTTTCCCTTCGACCAAAGTTTTTTCCACTGGGTTTTCTTTGGCAAGGTTTTTAACGAGACACAGTTCAAATCCCTTATTCACTAAGGATTATTATAATCAGGGGGAGTATCCAGTTGTATACTTCTAAACCATCGTGTACTCTTTTGTCCTTCGATCAGCGGTTTTTCCCACTGGGTTTTCCCTGACAAGGTTTTGACGAGGCACCTTTGCAATGGTTAGTTTACCCCCATCACACTGACCTGTGTGTACTCTTTTGTCCTTCGACCAAAGTTTTTTTCCACTGGGTTTTATTTGGCAAGGTTTTGACGAGGCACAAGTAGATGGTCAAAATTGTAAGATACAAGCTACAGACAGACGAAGAAACTCAGAGGTGTTTACAAGCAGAATTTCTGGAGAGCCAAGGGGGAGTGTTGTAACTCATGTCTCTACACATTCATCTTCTTGTAACCTACATGACCTTTGGCCCTTCATTTCTTCATAACCCCCAACCTCTCTTCCTATATAAAGAGAGGTTAGAATAGCTTGTAAAGGTACACTTGAGTGGTTGATAATATACGAGAAAGCTTCGTCTCCGTGTGTTTGAGTTTTTGCCTTACGACAAAGCTTATTTTTTTCGGCATATTTTATTGTAATGAGAAATTGTTAAGGCTATAAGTAATAATTAACCTTAATCTCCCCCATCTTGTTTGCTTGTGAAAAAAACTATTTGGATTTGGACATATTACTAACAATTTTTTTTTTATAGACAAAGGACTAAATCAATGTATTGCAACAAAAGGTACACACATTCTTAAAAAATACTAACAAAAAAATATTCTTGGACAAATGGACGTAGGTTCGTATAAAAATACTAACCTAGAAAATATATTCTTACAAATCTAGTATAGATACAATGGAGATATAATACTAATAGAGTTTATATAATACTAATAGAGTTTATTTTCATCATTTTTTAGCTGTCATACAAGAAACATGATTATCAACATGTAAACTTTATGATTTCTTCCTAAATTGACGAAGATTATATCATTAAGAATTTAAAATAGTACTTCACTTGATTTGTGTGACGATCATCTCATTGGAATCGTAAATAAGTTATCTTTGATTCATCATAACCAACATTTCAATATTTCACGTATCAAAATTTTTCTACTCCTATATGAAATCTACAATCGTAATAATCTTAGTTTTTTTTGTCTTAATCCCAATGGATATTTAATTTTAAAGAGAGAATACTGACAACTTCATTTTGATAAATTATAGTCATTAAACTTATGTATTTATCATTTTATATTAGACTATTATAAAATAGAAATAAATATTTATATTCTTTATCTACTATATCTTCTTATCCATAATTTTCTTCCGACTTCTTCTTTGTTGACACAAATTTCATGTCTCACTCATAAGAATATATTTTTAAATAAATAATGAACCCCAAAAATAAATGACATAAGAAACAAAAAGCGTTACAAAATTAACATTTTGTGGGTTACATATTTTGGGGCTCTTTTATTGCGCGAAAAAAAAAAAAAATTCTATTTTCACATGCAAATAACTAAATTGTCATGTATTACAATCCAAAATTGCCCCCTCCCGCTATATACTAACACTATCGTCTCCGTCTCTTTTGAAGACGCCACCGAAACTTCCAAAGCCCCTAAACGCGTTTCCATGCGGACTCGATTCCGATGACTCTCCGCCTCGCCGAGGCGGTGACCATAACCGCCCTCCTCCTCATAATCGCCGGACCGGATACCACAGCCGCCCTCGGCTCCGCCTCCACAATCGCCGTCTCCCCCTCCTCCTCCACCGTCTGCGCCGTCGTCGCCGCCGCCGGTGACTCACCGCGGAGCATCCGATGCACCCTCCCGAACTCCACCTCCTCCTTCCCCATACTCCCCAACGCCTCCTTCCAGTCCTTATCGGGCGGCGACCGCTTCCTCTGCGGCCTCCGCTCCGCCGGACCCGAACCCGGATCCACCTTCTTCTGCTGGACCTCCGATAACCTAATAAGAAAGCGGGTCTACTCCGGACCCGTTACTTTATCCGACCTAACCGTCGGCGCCGACCACGTCGCCGCCTTCGACGCCAACGGCTCCGCCGTCCGTTTCTGGAGGGGCGACGGAAGCTTCCCGGCGGCCGTAACGGGAATCTACCGCTCGCTGACGTCAGGCAACGGGTTCACCTGCGGCATCGACGGCGTTTCTAAGGCCGTCAGGTGCTGGGGACGGAGCGGCGGCCGGATCGAAACGGCGTTTGCGAATACTTCCATGTCGTATATCTCCGCCGGCGGCTCGCACGTGTGTGGCCTCGACGCCGCCGGCGCGCTCGTCTGCAGGGGAGATAATAGTTCCGGGCAGTCGAACGCACCGAACGCCGGGCTCGGGTTCTCCGGCCTGGCTCTGGGCGGTGCCCACACCTGCGCGATTCGGAGGTCCGATAAGAGCGTGCTGTGCTGGGGCGGTGCCGGCACCGGCGGTGAGTTTACGCCGGTGAACGATACGCAGTTCGAGTTGCTTGCGGCGGGAGGTGATATGACCTGCGGGGTGACGACGCTGAACTTCTCGGTCGTTTGCTGGCGAGCCGATCCGAGTAATTTATCGGTGAGAGTGCTTCCGCTGCCGAAAGTTCTTCCTGGGATTTGTGTCAAACAGGAGGAGAGCAAGTGCAGCTGCGGAGTTTTTCCAGACTCCGCGAGCTTATGTTCGGGTTCCGGCGTAATCTGCAGCTCATGCCCGTCTCCATCGCCGAAGGTCCCTTCGCCGGCGCCGGCGCAGGCGGCGAAGAAGTCGACGAGCAAATGGCGGCTGGTCTCTGCCATTGTCGGAGGTGTCGGTATCTTCGTTGGCGTTTGCAGCATTATTTATTGTCTCTGGACCGGACTTTGTCGGCAGAAGAAAGTGTACAATTCCGTCCAGCCAACGATCACCGCTGCCGGGAACGGTCTGCCCAATCCTCCGGTTCGGCGCAGCCCGATGAACTCGCCCTCGGGGTCGCGGTCGAGGATTTTCGGGCGGCAGGGCTCACGGGTAATGCGGCGGCAGAGGAGCGGCCCGTCCTCGTTCAAGGACCGCGCCGAGCAGTTCTCGTTATCGGAGCTTGCGGCGGCGACCGAGAACTTCAAGCCGGAGAACAAAATAGGCGCCGGGAGCTTCGGGACCGTGTACAAGGGCAAGCTCCCGGACGGACGCGAAGTGGCGATCAAGAGAAGCGGGTCGGAGACGAAGACGAGGAAGATCCAAGACAAGGAGAGCGCGTTCCAGTCGGAGCTGGCCTTCCTCTCTCGGCTCCACCACAAGCACCTGGTGGGCCTGGTCGGCTTCTGCGACGAGGAGGAGGAGAGGCTGCTCGTCTACGACTACATGAAGAACGGCGCGCTCTACGACCACCTGCACTCCAGCAAGCACCCGGACTCGAGAGTGGTGAAGTCGTGGAAGACGAGGATCAGGGTCCTGCTCGACGCGTCGAGGGGGATCGAGTACCTCCACAACTACGCGGTGCCGCCCATAATCCACCGCGACATCAAGTCGTCCAACATACTGCTCGACGCGAACTGGGTGGCGAGGGTGTCGGACTTCGGGCTGTCGCTGATGGGGCCGGACAGCAAGGGCGATCACCTGACGATGAGGGCGGCGGGGACGGTCGGGTACATGGACCCGGAGTACTACGGCCTGCACCACTTGACGGAGAAGAGCGACGTGTACGGCCTAGGGGTGGTGATGCTCGAGGTCCTGACCGGGAAGAGGGCCATATTTAGGAGCAGGGACACGGAGGACGGACACGGGGGCGACCCGGTGAGCGTGGTCGACTACGCGGTGCCGAGCATCGTGGCGGGGGAGGTGGCGAAGGTCTTAGACGAGAGGGCCGGGGCTCTGGGGCCGAGCGAGGCGGAGGCTGTCGAATTGGTGGCCTACACCGCGGTGCATTGCGTCAGCTTGGAAGGGAAGGAGCGGCCGAGCATGACGGACATTGTTTCTAACCTCGAGAGCGCGCTGGCATTGTGCGAGGATAGCCATGGCAGCATCTCCAGTGCTAGCTTCTCCCTTGCTTCCTTCGATTGATTCTTTTGGCGATTTAATTCTTTTCTTTTTCTTTTTTACTTTCCATTTTATACATTTTGTTATACAATGTTTTTTCTTGGTGTACATTTTTTTTTCCTTCTCTAACAATTTACAAGAACTGGAATGAAAATTTTCCATGTTCTTATCTCACCGAATCATGTATCATAGCAGGAATCATGTATCATAGCACGAAACACAACACCCAGGATTGCTCCTGAGTTCACGGAAGCTCTAGACAAACTTTCAAAATGGAGCACATATATAATTATTATATTCAAGGAATGAGTCGTCTAAGTAGTATGTATATTATCAATTAATTAACAAAAAATTTATGAAAAAGATCACTTCCAAAACTAACTTAGAATATCAAAACTAACATTAAAAATTAGTCTAAATGAGTCAACACAATTAAATTAGGAGGAAAAAAAAATCATAACTAATAACTTAATTACGTAATATTATCTAACTATATACATGTATAGACATGTGCTTTTGCACGTATTTTAAAATACTTGAAAAAAACAAATAACAAAATTTTTTTTTCTTCTATAAGTAATTACGTAACTACCTATATTAAATTTATTGTACAATTTTAATAAGTAGACATATATCAGGATTTTTTGGAAGAAAGAAAAAACTTTCACGATGAAGCTTATTTTTCTCATTATATAGTAGTATTGTATAGATGAACAATTTTAATAAGTAGACATATATGAGGGTATTTTTTTTTAAAAAAAACTTTGCAGTTAAGCATACTTTTATATATATATATATATATATATATATATATATATATATATATATATATATATAATTTTGGGCTCTCATCTTCTTTGGGTCCCTGGACGTATCGACTTGGCCGTCTTGGGCCAGGGCCGGCCCTACGAACACCCCAAAGAAACTGGACGGTATCGTGTCGAAGATGTATCCGATTAGGACACATTAAAATAGATGTTGTGTCCCTGTCACTGCTTGTATGGCATATGTTCCATGCAAAGTAGTCGTAGCCCTTTGTGCAGCAGACCATGTCTATGCCATTGCTATTGGTGCTGTTTGTTGGTTGCATGGATGTTGTTGGGACATATATTGTTGTACAATCAGAAATATTGTAGTTCTTAGGGGTGCAACTCGGACGGGTTGGGTCGGGTTTGAGGTCAACCCAAGTCCAATTCGATGAATCATAAGTCTAGTCCGTGCCCAAGTCCGACCCAACCTCGGGTTCAATATATGAAGTCCAAGACCAAGTCCGGAGGAGCGGGTTAGACTGGGTTGGATCGGATCCATCGGGTTAATTGGACTCTAATATAAAATTTAAAATAATTTTCAACAAAAGTAATATTAAACACATAATCAAATAACAATCAAACCTTGATCGTTACAAAATACAAATTGAAATGAGAATTCTTTATAAGGAGTTAAAGAGTTTGGGTGGAGATATTTAGGATTTAAACTTTTATTTAAGAAGCATGAAAAATATATATATAAATTATATGTATTTCGGATTTTGGGTTCTTTGGGTAACCCGATGCATGAACCCAAGTCCAACCCGATTTTTGATCGGGTTCAAATATTTAATCCGAACCCGAATCCGAATCCAAATATCTTCGACCCTAATCCAACCCATTAGCGGATTTATCCGATCGGGCTCGAATTTAGTCCGCCCGAGTTGCACCCCTAGCAGTTCTACTCATAGTTCCTGTGGATTGTGAAGTGTGGCTTGAGTCATTTTCAACCAAATGGGCCCTTTAGGAAGAAGAGGAAGTGCGTCGACTTTGACGAACTAAAATAATGCTTGCCGAAAGCCGAAGGCCGAACGGCCAGCTTTGCGCTACCTAATGATGGACGGTCACCGTCCTGTCGGACCCCTTTTGGTGCCATGTTAGCGGGCTACTATCATTGTTTGAGTAAAAACTTTGATTTTACTACTGTCTAGATATAATAAATTTTCCATGAAAAATATTCCAATTGTAGATTTGATAGCTTATATTTTTCATGGAATTATTTTCCAAAAAAACTATTATTTTTCATAATTTTCTTCTAAAATGGTGGAAAATAAAACTTGTCCAATCCATAGGAAAATATTATTTTTCATGGAAAATAACTATTTTCCATGGAAAATAATGACAATCAAACCACCAAATTAAGTTTTACATGAATTTTTTTTAAATTCCATGGAAATTTTTTCCTAGGAAAATAACTATATGGAATTAATTTCTTTTTCACATGTTTTCCACCTTGCAATCAAACACACTCTAAAATTAAAATTAAATACTAATTATTAAAATGTTTTACAAAGTTAATTAAAGAAATTATGTTTATTTCTAAATGTGTTGCCAGTCCATCAAGGGATCTTGTTGGCTACAAATTTTGATCTGTATCTTCAAGGGAGGAGAATCTGCACCGATCCCATGGAGATTATGTTCGATGATTTCGCATATCAAATCTGTATTCTAAATGTGTCTGATTGCAAGGTGAAAAATATATGAAAAAAAAATTAATTCAATGGAATTATTTTCTAGGAAAAAAATTTCATAAAATTTTAAAAATTTTATGGAAAACTTAATTTGGTTGTTTGATTGTCATTATTTTCCACGAAAATAGTTATTTTCCATAGAAAATAATATTTTCCTATGGGTTAGACAAGTTTCATTTTCCACCATTTTAGAAGAAAATATGAAAAATGATAGTTTTTTGGAAAATAATTCCATGTAAAATAAGCTACCAAACACTACAATTGGTGGAAAATTTGTGGTGGAAATATCTTCCATGGAAAAAAGCACATAAGAAGAAATGCAAACATAATGGGCACATGAACTCGCAAAATATGCTCTTACTTGCAATCTTAATTCTTACTTATCTGAACCACCTTTGTGTATTATCCAGCTCTTGGTTTGTTATATAATATGTTTGGTTTCAAAAAAAAAAAAAAAAAAATCCTATTGGATAAAGATTTGTTAGTTTAAAAAAAAAAATCATTTATAAGCTTATTGAAAACTATTTCCCTTGTTAATTGAACTGTGGTAATAAGATTTCTTTGCTCAACTTGTTTTCATATCTAAAATTCTTAAATAATAGTTTAAAAAATTATTATTGATCCACATTTGAATTAATATTAGTGTGTGCTATTTTGGATTAACAATTTTTGATATATGTTATGTAACCTTAGGACACGGGATAGAAAATCGAGTTATTTTTTGCTACCAAGGATAAGAGGATGATAGAGATTGAAAGCTATGTAAAAGATACGGGCAGGTGGGTAGAGAGATGATGACAACCTCCCAGTAGTTTCAAAAGTTATTAGAAATTTAAAATGACTTTCAATTCTTGTTTTCTTTTTTTCCTTTTTATAAGCAATTGTTACCCAACTACTTTTATAATTTAAAAAAAAAAACACAAGCAAAGTAGTTAGTAGAGCTGTCAAGTGGGGTGGGCTCGGGCCGAGCCTCTTGAGCCCATGAACTGTAGCGGGCCGAGCTATGGATGAAAATTTTAAACCCAACCCGGCACACGACCCATGGCACGATGGGCTTCGAGTCGTGCTGGACCGGGCCAGGTCGCACTGGAGGCCATCATTTTAATTCAATTCACTTCAATATATACATAATCATTAATGGGTTTTTATTTCATTGATCAATCAATACATGATTGGCCATATAAGTGACCAAGTGAAGTGAGACATGCACTATCAAGCTTATAGCTGATGGCAACCAACTACGACTCTAACTAAGCTGATGTATGGATGGATGCATTCATGTATGTTGTTGTTGCAGCAACTTGCAAGTTGCAACTAATATATATTGAAATGAATTGAATTGAATTTCAATTCAATTCAAACATTCATTTCAATTCAATTCACTACTACACTATATTTGGAAGGCTGAGTGTTTGCTATGTACATATTTTTGTGTTCTTTTCCTTGTGAAAGTGACAACACTGCTGTTAGATAGTAGGATTTGGAACAAATCAAAGAGATTGTGCAGGGGATGTTGCAACCGGATCGGGCTTCGGGCCGGGCCGGGTCGGGTTTGGATTTCGGGCCGGACCGGGCTATATTATGGGCCAATATACGTGGTCCGGCATGATCCAATATACGGGACGGGTCGGCCCGGGCCCACAATTTTTCGTGTCGGGCCGACCCATGGGCCAATTTTTCGGGCCGGACTCGTGCTGGACTAGGCCGGCCCGACCCAATTGACAGGTCTAGTAGTTAGTAATTAGCAATCCTAAATCCAGCCTTATTTTTCATGATTTTCCTTCTAATTTTGAAAAAGCAATTAGGATAAAATGTAGCTTTCAAAAGCTTTTGGCAACATTTTTTTGTTCTTTTATTAGCTAGTCCATTTCGGACACGGCAATCCCAAACCCAGCCTTATTTTCCATGAATTTCCTTATAATTTTGAAAAAGCAATTAGGATAAGAAGTAGCTTTCAAGAGCTTTTCGCGACATTTTTTCATTCTTTTATCAGGGACATGAGTTTTTTAAAACGGTAAAAAGTGGCTTTCAAAATCTATTGAGAGAATTTTGAGTTGTATTCCATTTTTTTATCCAAATTTAAGATACACTCCATCTAATTACCATAATGTAATCATTTTTGACGGAAATCGTCTTTCACTAGTGGTCAACTCATTTGGACAATTTTTTTTACCAAAATATCCTCGTCTTCTTTCCTGCACCCCACTTTACTGTTCCTTACCTGATTCACGCCCCCCTCCCCCTCCCCCCCCAACCGTCGCGGGCAATCGGCCAGCAGCAGCCAACAACAACAGCGGCGGGAGCAAAACGGCCAACAGCAGCAGCAGCGAGTAGCAGCGCGGGTGAGCAGCAGTCGACGACGACTTGGGGCACACGGTGGAGGGGGGCTACCGACGGACGCAGCAACGGGAAAGCAGCGGAGGCCAGCAGCAGCGACGTGCGAAAAAAGTATCTACCAGCAGTGGCGGTGGCTTGGCACGCAGTGGGAGGGGTTTGCAAGGGGGCGTAGTAGCGTCGGCGGTTGGGGGTGCACGATGTGGGGGTTGCCGCCAGGTGGGGGGGTTGGGGGGGGGGGGGGGGGTGGGGGAGGCTTGCGACAGGGAACGGGACGCACGGAAAAGAAGATGGTGTAATTTGATCAAAAAAATTGTCAAATGAGTTTAGTGAAAGACGATTTCTGTCAAAAGTATGAAATGTCTTACATTATGGTAATCTGGTGGATGCACATTGAACTTCGGTTAAAAAAAAATTGAATGCAACTCAAAATTTCTCAAATCTATTTTTGCTTTGAAAATATTCGAACTTGAGTATGGAAAGTTGTAGGGGGTGGTAGACAATTAGGATTTTAAACCATACTGGTTTTAAAGAAGTTTGACGGATTCTGTGAAATTTTACGAACGGGTTTAAAATAATTTGATTGATTTATAAGAGAATTTTAATGAATTCCCTTAAATTTTATATTTTTCCATCTAAGCTCAAATAAAAATGTCCTTTTTAGGTGGAAAATTGGTTAAGGTAAAAATTCAATTATACAGAAAAAACATGTTCATCTCTCCTATGTTGTACTCAATTAAAAAGGTTTGAAAATGAACATTGCTCCAATATTCAACCCAACAAGCAAAACAGTTATCCTCTTGTTCTTGTCCTTAATCATTTTCTAATTAAACTATATAATTCCTCCAAAAGAAAAATAATTATCCTATAATATTTAACCAAAACGAACTGTCTTTTTATTCTTGCCCTTTCTAGTTTTCTATCTCGTCGTATTGGTGAGATTCAATTTGAACCATATTATATAAGCCAATAAATCTGAACAATAAAAAAAATCAACTCTTTTAATTTCATCATTAAGTAAAACAAAAAAATTGAGTTACTAAATGAAAGTTTTTAATAAAAAAAGTATTAGTTGTACACAATCTTGAATTAGGGTTTTCAAAAAAATAAATAAATAAATAAATAAAAATCATAGAAAAAAATCCCTCAAAGAAGAGAGAAACTCCCGAGAATCCAACCCATATCTTTGCACTTTAGAGGAGATTGTAAAATTTTTCTTTTATATAACAAGGCACTCAAAATCTGTGAAACATGATTTTGAGATGGAATCTAGAGAAGTATTTTCAATTGTTTCAATAGAGTTTTTATTCCCTTCAATTTTTTTTTTTTTTAGTTCCTGATTCATTCTTAAAATTAGAGGGGATGACCAAGACACTACACAACAAAAAAAATTTGTAGGACTGTCAAAATTTTACTGTGTGTATTCAGTCCCTAACAACAACTCTAGTGTCCTTAAACAAGAATAATCATATTCATCCCTTCAAAGTATTTCTGCTGACGTGTAACTTCATGTGACAGTTGACATTACAAATTTTAAAAAAAAAATTAATATTTAAAATTAATAATAACATTAGAATTAATAGTAATTAGTCTATATGTACGTATTTTGCATGTATTTTAATCAGAATATCATAAGGTCTGTTGTCGTCTTTTCCAGGTAATTATTCATGTGTGTGTTTTTTTTACAATGTCAAGAGATTCAAAATACAAATTTTTTTTTAATTTTCTATTGAGAATAATAATCTTTGGAAAAATGGTAAGAATATAAAAGTTTATTACCATTAGAACATGAAAAGTTGTATGACAAACTTTATTGTTTTGACTCTTAAACGTAAATAACATGCAAGTTGACATAATAACATCATGTTTATAAAATACTCAAGAGTATTTTAGGAATTCAAAAGTTTCACCACCAAGTTTTTCTATTATATAATAGAATAGATATTGATAAATTGGATAAATTTTTGGGTTAAAATTTAATTTGTCATGTATTACTCACTAACAATCCAAAAAAAAAATACTTTTCTTGTGCCATTGAACTTGGCTGCAGCTGCAGCAGCAGCAGCAGCAGCAGCAGCAGAATCATCAACAATGGCGGTGGACTACTACAAGACCCTCCACGTCGAGCGCAACACCAAGGACGACGACGTCAAGAAGGCCTACCGCCACTCGCCGTCCGCTGGCACCCCGACAAGAACCCCAACAACGTCAAGGAAGCCGAAGCCAACTTCAAAGAAATCTGCAGAGCCTACGACGTACGTAACCCTAACCCTAATCTTCAATTTCCTTCCTTGGAAACCCTAATTTTGAAAATAATTGTTA
Organism: Iris pallida; assembly: GCA_029216955.1. Classification (NCBI taxonomy): domain Eukaryota; kingdom Viridiplantae; phylum Streptophyta; class Magnoliopsida; order Asparagales; family Iridaceae; genus Iris; species Iris pallida. The sequence goes on from JANAVB010037027.1 coordinate 35,871, forward strand.
GGTTCTGAGAATCTGAGCGATCCTCGCAAGCGCGCGCTCAACGAGCAGTTCGGCGAGGCAGGGGTCGATGGTAACACTGCCCCTCCCTCCTCCTCCTCCTACGCCGGTCCCTTCTTCTGCGAGGAGCGGCGGCGGCGGCGGAGTCGAAGAGGTTCTTGACTTCTCGAACCCGCTGGAAGCGCTGAGGGAGAGGCTCATGCGGGAGGACGCTATAAGGAGGAAGGGGGGGGGGGGGGGGGGGGGGGGGGTGATGCGTGAGGGGTCCGGCTAGAAGAAACGGACACAGGACACATATGGATAGGACGCTGGTCTGCAGCCTGGAGGACGTTAACTCCGTCCGGTGAGCTCTCTCGCACTTCAGCATGGTTATTGATTCGACAGTACTCTTCATTTATTCCATGGCATGATACCTACTAGAATTACATTAGATCGCTCAACGCCTAACTATTTGCGTTCCGGAACCTTAATTGTAGCCCAACCATATCAGAATTGCTCCTACTCACACACGTTTTGTTGTTTTTCCTGTTTCCGTTTCTCGTTTCGTTCTCGTTCTCATTCCGTAACGTTATGCCATTCTAGGTAAGCTTGAAATGGACACAAAACGTGTTCTAATGTGTCACAGCTGTTGCCATTCTAGGTAAGCTTGAAATGGACACAAAACGTGTCCTAACGTGTCACAGCTGTTGTTTCCACTGCCACATATATGATACGAACACAACATTGATTTTGAAGTGCTGTAGTATATTGTGGGTTGCATCCTACAAGTGTCGCACGGATAGACAGTGACTATACTAATTTTGGAGTTTTCGTGTTTTCTGAGACCCATGGTTTCAGTTTACCTCATAATGCTTATAAGTTCATACATTGGTAATAGAAAGGAAACCAGGGCATGGAGGAAATGAAAACGGAAACTAAATTTAGTTGCTGTTGGCGTAGTCTTCTGTTTCTTATACTTAGATGTCTAATACTCATGACACTAATTAATACACTCATGACACTAATTTTGACGTGTTCTAGTGTGTTTGGAGTGTATCCAATACATGTCGGCCCGTGCAAAGGAATAAAGAATACATGTCGGACACAGACAAGATACCAATTTTAGAGTTTATGTGCTTCCTATACCCCATGGTTTCAATTTAACTCATAATGCCTAGTTTAATACACTGGTAACAGAAAAGAAAACTAAAGCAAAGATGAAGTAAAAGCTGATAGAAGATTCATTTGCTGTCAACGTTGGGTTGTCTTGTTGCTTTGGATTAGGTCGCAATCTGGTTTGCCGGATATAAGATTTATTTAGAAAAAGGAAAGGAAAAGGACTACTTACAGTAGAAACTCTATAAATTAATACTCGATTATTTAATAAACTCTCTAAGATAATATTTTGGCCGGTCCCGACTCGGGGATAGGGTGCTAAATTAATAATTCGCTAAAATTATAAGATAATACATTTTTGATAATTTCTTCAGACCCCATATAAAATATAAATTAATAATTCCTTATATATAGCATATTACATGAATGATTTATGAAGGTTTTTTGAAAAATGACTCAATTGTCTTTTGTTTTTTGTTGAAATCAATTTCCCCTTGAATCTCGTCTCTAATTTTCCTTAGCATGGTAAGAACTTCTGGTGTTGTTTTCTCATAGCTCAACAAGAAATTGTTCAATGTGATTGCCGCTTTAATAGCTTCGTTTCGCGAAGGGGCTCCATTGTAGAACTTTCATCATTCTTCATCGATATCATCTTTATTAATTTCAATAACGCTTTCAATAATTTCTTCATCAGTCAACAAACTGTGCAACTACATTTTCTTCTGGGTGAGTCAGAACATCTTCGACATCCATTGCATTGCGATAACCCAACTCTTTTAATTAATAAAATATTATTAATATATATTAATAATTATTAATTTATCGATTAATTAATAACTCTTTTAATTAATAAATTTTGGTGGTCCCAAGTGTATTATTTTATAGAGTTTCTACTGTATATTTTTCCAGGAAAATATATTCTCCATCGAATATTTTCGTCACCCAACATGCGACTTCAGTGTCTTATTATCCGCATATAAGAGCACCATGTAGCAATTAAAATATCTAAATTCCAGTGAGCTCAATTTTTTTTCCTACCAAAAGATATTCCAATTAAGGAAGTAAGAACCAAACTTCAATTCCAGCAATAACAACACCGTTCTAGAATAAAGAAAACAAATTTTGTGGAAATTTAACACAAAAGAAGCAGCAGTTGTGATTAATTGTAAACGTTAAGAGGATAGTTAAAAACAATTAAAGCAATAACCTCAAGGAAGGAATGATGGGGAGATTTGATAAGAAGAGGACCAGGCCTTAGAGACCTGCCAGTCGCCCATAAGCTGAATTAATCTCATAGATGCATTACTCTCGTGCTATCCACAAATAAATCCCTCATGGATATATCCATGTAGTTAAAAAAGGAACATGTGGTGGTTAATCAATCCTTGTAGTTGGTGGCTACCGTCAAAAGCTGCTTCTGCTGTGCTTTTTGAAAAGCAGGAGCAGTCCCAAACCAGGTCTTAGAGACCTGTTAGTCGCCCATAAGCTGACATAATCCTCATAGGTGCATTACTCTCGTACTATCCATAAATGATTCCCTCATGGATGTATATCCATGTAGTTAAAAAAAGGAACATGGGATGGTTGATCAATCCATACTTTAAATGAACTTGCTAGAGATTTGAATAGATCGTCTTTCCTGACTGCAACGAGAAGTCAATCCATGAAACTATAATGAGCAGTATGGATTCTGTTGCACGAGACATGGATATGACACAACGCGGTAAGGATAAAATGACACTGACCCGATATCTAATTTGAAGTGCCTAGTGTATTTTGGAATGTCTGTGGAGTGTGAAATACGTGTCCAACACGACCACATTTTTGGAGTGACGTGCTTCCTAAAGTATGAATCATTAGTTGAAGAACACATGTGAGGTAGAAGGATGTAAAAACTTAACATAAAAGGATGCAAAAACATGCAACTTGTTGTTTGAGCAACCAAGTTATATAAATTATTCGTCATGCCCTGGTCACACATGCACATCACTTGGCACAACATGTTAAAAATGGTAAACCCAAATGTACACATTAGGCATGAGCACCCGAAAATAAACCAATCAAACTCCCATAGTCTATCAAATGTTGGACTAAATATGTTTTACAATCTTCCTCACTTAAAATGCAACTTGTTGTTTGCAGCCAGTGCGAATAGCCCAGCTCGTCCAGGTGGAACATGATCCACCAAGTAGTTCTGATACCATTAATTGTCACATCACCCAAATTAATAATAGATATTTGGAAATGACAACGGTCATGACCTTTAAAATTGTCGAACCTAACTGAGTATTTTTCCAGTAATCCAAAATATTAACTCGATATTTTGCACCAACATTACAATAATACTAATCATATATCCTCAACTTTAGAAGATGGCTAAAACTTTGCATACATAAACTCTAATAATAATCCAAATATAAAGTACTGAATCGATATATATAATCCTATGTTGTTCTGGGCGCTAGGCGACATGTCTCCCACCTCGCCTAGACGCGCCGTCTAGACATCGTCCTGGAACTTGGATGTTTCCTTCTTGTGCGTATATTTTTTTTCCAAAACCTTACAACAACTACCTAGTCTACATCCTGACTCCTCCGAACCTTTACAACAACTATGATTGTTGCCTCCTAAACTAACAATGGCAAAATCATCTGTAGCCCCTTGAAGCCCCTGCCAACAACCATGTCTTTGGCTCCTAATCCAACGAAGGAGAGAGCATCGACAGTCTTGAAGCCCCTCCAACATCCACCTTTCTCTCCTGTTCTAATACCTAGTAAGTAGTAAGTCGTCCTTGGCTCGCATATAGTGGCGTCTCCTTGTTGATGGTAAGTTTCAGTATTCCTAAACCCACCAACCCCTCACTGTCACTCATGACAACCTCGATTACCTCTTTTGAACTCTTGGCCAATATCCAAGATCTGGATGTCCTTCCTCGTGCTCTACTCTCTGTTCTAAAAATCTGTCTATGCGGCTGCCTAGGCCTCCCGACCTCCAACTATGCATGTTTTGAGGTTTTATGGATTTTTTCTGCAATTTTCAGTAGGTTTTGGTAGGGTTTTGTAACTCCCCAGAACCAGAATACTGGAGAGCGGGGGCGTACATAGCCAGCTACGCATATTGAAGTGCAACCCACCTCGCTATACGGTCACGGCTGTCTAAATACATGAGGGTTTAACTACAAGCCAACAGTCCATATGGTCATGAACCAGCCTATTGTCTCAATCTCAAACAATCAATAATAGTTACAAGATGTCAGAGCACCAAATATATAATAGCAAGGCGTCCCATACATTACATATTTAGCTGATCATGAAGCTAGTCGTTACAAAATGTCAGGACTAGCAATAGTTTCGTCATACATGATCAACCCTAGGATTTGTCAATCATGTTACAGCCCGTAGGCAGACAGTAAATAAAGATGCAACCGAGCTAGCACGTGCTTGTCGGCTAAACGCCTCAAAAGAATAATTTACATTGAAGTGGGAGAACAAAAGAAACCCACTCGTTGCCAGGATTACGCCTGGTGGTCACCATCTGGCTGGAAGGTAGGTAGATCCTCTGGTGCTGCTCCGATATCTGCCACACAAAATCAGCTGGATCAGACCCCAGAAAGAGCAAGTGCCACAAAGGAGGCTTCACTTAGAAACTAAAACCAACATATCACAATAGAATATTAAAGACGATTAAAACGAAACTGATAATAGCAAATATAATAACAATAAACTGAGTGAGGAGGAAACCATTCAAGTAGCCAGGTCACAACCCTTAAACAAACAAGGAGGGGTTGTAACCCTTCACCTGAATAGAACCCGTCTCAACTACTTGTTGGTAAGCAGGAACATAGGGTAAAATAAGTCAATAAACGAAGAGAGGACACAGAACTGCTCCGGGAGTCAGGTTACAACCTTAAACCAAACAAGGACCGGGGTTGTAACCCTTCGTCTGAACAGCACTGGACTTCTGATCTTTATTGTTGAGGCCAGTATAAATAATCATGCTATTGAAATAAGTAAAACATGACGAGCATGGCAGGGAGAGCAATAGGCAGGGAGATCAATAAGACAATAAACGAAGAGAGACACAGAATGCTCCGGGAGCCAGGTTACAATCCTTAAACCAAACAAGGACCGGGGTTGTAACCCTTCGTCTGAACAGAACTGGTCCCCTGATCTTTATTGTTGAGGCCAGCATAAATAATCCCGTCATGTAACAATCTTGTACAGGATCGGGGCAAGACTAAGCGGAGCTAAATTCCATCCAATCAATCACGGCCAAGCAATGAGTAGGCTTGATACTTTAACTAACTAGGGTTATCACATGCCTAGTATAGCAAGAGCAAAGATTATTCCAACAACCACCAGCCTGCAGACCATCCAGGTTATCCGGGTCGAATGTCCGTTATGAAGGGTGCACACATGACTGTGTGCTGGAAAGTGCTACTCGTCGGGTAGGCTCAACGTAGTAGTGCGCCAAGATAACGGAATTGCTTGTAGCGGGGAAAATTTCTTCATGATGCTGAATTATTCTAGTTATTAGCGTAGTGATTTCAGTAGGTACTCCTGACCGGGTATTCAGGGTTCCCTGTCCTAGACATGATGCAAGACAGTACTGGTTTATTTGTACAAACACAATCGTCCACGGTGTCTAGGTCATCATTGTCAGGTCTATGTCATTGTTAGCCGTCGCAACAGCAATTCGAGATAATCATGTCAGGTATACTTGTTATACAATGCCATGTTCAATTATCATTTCTAACATATAAATAAATTCGTGAGTATCAAGTTCATGACAAAAGGCGTAAGGATATAAAATGAGCATAAAAAATATAAAAGGGGTAAATGTGTACGCCATAGGAACTCAAGTCTCTACGCGCGTACTACTACGCTAGACCAAGGGGCCTTAAGCGTAAAGTGGCTTACGCTAGCAAGAGCAAGGTAAGATAGCTCTACGCGAGCGGTACATGCGGGTGGGGTTTTAC
>JANAVB010037028.1:0-110538 GCA_029216955.1 Iris pallida
CAAAATAGTCAACTGTGGTCAACCGAGATCAAAACTAGTCTAAGTCCACTATTCCTAACCATTACCAACCATAAAATCCTAACTATAACTATATCTTAAGGTATTTAACTCATATGTTGAGAAATAGATATTATCTTAATTTACCCCGTTTACCCTTTCCAAGGTAAACCCTCACCTTAGCCTCTAACTTACCTTAACCCACTACATGAGACTCTAGTACCTTGCTAGGGTACTCTAACCACTTACCCCCGTATCTCGATACTGTAACTTGGTATCTTGATACCTCTCCTAGGTAATAAGGTAAATTGTCTATTTACCTTGAAGGTACAGGTAAATACACTATTCCCTTATCATGATAACTTGGTATCATAAGATACCAAGAATCAAACTTCTAACTAAACCTATCTATACAATATCTAACTAACATATCAATACTCTAACTCTAACTAGTGCCTTTCCCACAACATATCCAAATACCTTACTAACATGGACTCAAACCTGCACACTATCATGTCACTAACATAGACTAACATGACTCTAATCTATCACTCAACTCTAACTCTAATAAGCTAGATATCAAAACTCTAACCTAGACTAACATCTACATATTCATATCCTAACATTCCCTCTTGAACCTCACTTTAAGACACCCACACACACACACATATAACCATATATATGGGGCTAAAGGGGTCAAGTGTGGGGCCAACATGGGCTGCCATGTAGCCCCCAAGCTGCTGCCTGCTGTGGTCTCTTCTTCTTCTACTCTCTCCTATTCATCACCCATTCAATTCATCCACTCATAATCTCATTCATTCACTCATGAATTAGACATTCAATTCCATTCATCTCAAAACCTGAGAACCTAATCCCCATACTCTTAGTTATATGCACTGAAATCAATAGAAGGGAAAGGGAAAACTGAGAACAGTGATACCCAATGAAATCAGCCAAGCAATCTTACATGTAATATACAACCTAAAATCCAAATACCATGTTCAAACCAACTGTGCAAATTCATTTCAAATCGCAGTTTTGCATCAATATAAACCCAACAATCTATACCACATTCATATCAGGAATCAATTTGTAATATAAACCCAATTTCTAAATCTCAGGATCAATGAAAACCCAAGTCCATTTTACATTCTCAGTTATACACATTATCCTAGTTTCAGTTAACAGTCCACATGTACATCCAATTTCAGATTCGAATCTCCCATGAAATGTCAAAACAATTACTCCTATAAATTCCCAGTATATAATAATTACTAATTAACATCTAAATTCATATTTATTCATCTTAGTAGCTTAATTAAACCTTCAAAAATATATCAGTTAACAGTATCCGAACACCCCAATTTCAATATTGAAAACCCCAATTCGAACTTGGAAACCAATCAAAAGCCAAATTCAGTATGCGCAGAGTGTGTGCCACTATGCATACGTGTCAAGGGTGCTAATCGTGTCCACAACCGTGTCCAATGTGTGGACACGAAGTGTCAAAAATAAAGAACCCGACAGTGACAGAACTGTTAGTTAAGGCTGTCTCGTGCAGCCATGTCGTGTCCGATTGGACACGACTCAGTGCTCGAGACGAGCCATGATCTTGCACAGTGACACGTGGGATATAGGGCTAGGGACTGAACACCCTGCCCCGTGTCTAAGTGTCGTCGACGTGTCGATACGAGGCCGTATCAGTGGCTCGAAATCGCGTGTGTGCGTGTCAGAGAATTTCAATGCGAGCTCGAGAACTTCCTCGACTCGCAACCAAGTGTCACGAAACTTGGTGAGGGTCTAGTCAGACATGGGCCCCATCACCTCATCAAATTACACATGTCCAAGTGAGGTTTCGTGTCTGTGTCAACCCCGAAATGCAGGGGATGGGCACAACGTGCACGAGCAGTACAATATCGGTGCGAGGTTGATTTCTTCGCGCATACTGAACGGAAACCCGTAAAATTTTGTGGGGGTGACGTCAGTGGGTGCCCGAACGTCTCCACAAAATTTTGTGGTATCTTGTGTCATGTCGTGTCCGCTAGGACACTCGAACAGCAGGGGGCTGCACGAGGCCTGTGCGCTGTGTCGTGCGTGCGGTGCGTGTCCGATTTGGACACGAAATGTGCATCGAATCATGCTCAGTCCTCAACATAATTAATCTACACCTTAAGAGCTTCGAAAACATGTAATTAGTTTTGAAAAATACGAAAATTCATTTCATTGCGACATTTCGTCGAACACGTAAGCATACACATAGACACGTGTCCGATACGGACACGAAACGGACACGAAATTCTACCAAACTTGAGGGACAGCTAGGGGACACCTAGATCTAGCCTAATATGCAAATAAATCAGAATAAAAATGAAATTAGACGTGGTTTACCTATATGTGCAAATAGCAAGAAAAAGCTCTAAATGGGAGAAATCTAAATAGCAACTCCCAAGCTCCAAATTGCACAAAAACTTAGATAATTCTCCACAAACAGTAAATAAACAATAATTAGATCATAATGCAAAAGACTAGAGTCAAAAAGGATTTAAAATAAAATTAATAGGAATTAGAGGAGATGGGGATTTACCTTTCCTTTCTCTAAGTGTTGGAATGACACAAAGGAGGCAAGAACTAAATGAGGAGAGTATTTATAGGGAGGGGAGCCCTAGTGGATGGTCACTTATGGCTAAAATTAGGGTTAGGGCTTCTAGTTATGGGCCTATGGGCTTTAGTCATAAGTCATTAAGTTATGAAATAATAAGTCATTGTATTAAACCATAAGTCATGATATGATTTCACTTAAACTAATCCTCCTATTCCAAAATTAGTTTCTAATGACTAAAAGTAGGTTAACCTAAGTTAGACTAGGATCACCATGGCTAGGGTTAGCTTGTGGGCTAGTCTACAAGTCTCTATAAGTCAAAGCCCAAACTAGGAATCACCAATTCAATATATTAAAAATGAATTCAAACTTCACTAAATGACAAAAATACCCTCAAGCTAAAATGATAATTAAATATCCCTAATCACATGGTTAGGCTCTAGGTCAGACAGTCTCTCGGGTTTCACTAGCAGCACATCAAAATCATAAGTCATGACTTAAAATAATTTTTAAATAGTTTAAAAATGATTAAAAATCACCAAAAATCATAATGTGAAATAAATATCAATAAATAATAATTATAATTGCAAAATTTCAAAGTTACCCTCATCTGGAAAACTAGGTGTTACAAGAATGTTCAGCATTAATGGAGCTTTGGGAGGGGTTGGTTGGACCGCTTCGCAGCGAACCTGGTGTGCATGGGCGGGGATTTAGCAGTCCCTTTTTTGTTCGCTTTCCTGTTAGTGATGGATGATTCCCCCGTCTTCTTAGGGGATGTGACGAGGGAAGAGTCCTCGGGGCATTTAGGGGGTGCGACCGTTTCTCCTGCTGAATCGAGGTCAGGATACTTCGGCAGGATGAGGAGGGAGTCATCGGAGATGCCAATCTGGTCACCTTCCGCTTGGAGAGGTAACCCAGCGATGAGGACCTGAAGACCTCTATGGGCCTGCTCTGGCCCTAGGATAGCCAGAGCATCAACTGTGGAGTTGTCGAGCGGAGTATGCAGGTCGGCGGCAATCAGAGGTGCTAGGAAGGACTCTTCTGCGTCCTCAGGGAGTGGGCTGAGGTCCTCAGAGTCCGTTTCGGGGGCCTTTTCGAAGTCAGCATCACAAATCGTATCCTGGGAGGAGTCAATGCCTTCTAACATGAGGGCGCTGAATTGATTGGACAGGGAAAGGTTAGGTGGGTGGTAGGGGATCACTGCTTTTTCTGCTGAGTTGCCTCTGCTGGATTTGCCTTCGCTGGAGTTAAATCTGGTGTGGGAGTTCGGAAGTGGAAGCATGGGTGGTTGTGCAAATTTTTGATGCTGGTTCTCTTTGGGATTGGGTTCTGACCTCTCTGGTTTCTTCCTAAGCTCCGGATGGAGACGGAGGCAGTGCTTCGATAGGTGACCATATAAATGGCAGTGAGTGCAGAAGATTATGTGGTTGTCGTAGATGATTTGCTGAGTGTGAGTTTGGTTGCCAAGTTCAATGAGGATATGGTTGGGGGGGTCTGAGGTGAGGTCGAGTTCCACGCATATCTTTACGTAGTGAGCTTTAGTCAGGTTGCTGGTTTCGGCAGTGGTGGCCACGTAAGTCCCGAAGGAGTTGGCTATACGCTTAAGAGCCGCCGGAACGAAGCAAATGAGGAGGAGATTGGGTAGGGTGACCCAGGAGGCAACCATCGCTGAGTCTTTCTTGGTGTTAAAGTTTGCTGACCACTTGATTATCTTCATCTGGTGGGAGTCTACCCTCCAGGTGCCTTTGGACCATACCGTCCTGTGGTCCAGGTCGGAGGATAGGTATAACAGAATATGCCTCGGGTCGAGGGGCTACCCTGTACTCTGTCGATAGCTGCCAACTGGCTATAACCTCTGCCACCCTAGCGAGCTTGGGACAGCCTGCTGAGAATTTGAGGACAAAGGAGTAGGGGAATGAGGTGGCCAGAGAAGAGAGTTCCTGGTCGGTGAACGTCACTGTTGGTATGGGATATGCCTACGGGTACTCAACATTGGGAAGAAGGATGTCCGGGAACAGGAGTCCCTGCTTGGGAGACTTGTCAGGACGAAGGATGTCGGTAAAGGAAGTGGTCTGGCGATGAGATGTACCAGGGGCTGGGAGAGCCGGAAGTGGGGTTGCGCCTGATGACGCAGAGCCCGGGTGAGCTAGGCTTGAGCCCAGAGAGGGGGGGACTGACCCCTAGGGATCCCAGGATGCGCACTCGTGAGAACCTGGGGTGGGGGGACCGAGAGGGGGCGGGGGTTGGGTTGCGCCAATAAGGGGGATGGCGCCCAGCAGTCCGGCCGTATCGGAGAGCAACATCACATCAACCGGCGGTAGTGGAGGATGCAAAGATGATGAGAAGGGGTGGCCCACACCCGAGACAATCAGAGGGTGGGAGTGGGTGGGGAGGGTTGCGCCCAACGGGACCACAACAGGAGGCGCAATAGGAGGAATGGGATGGAAGGAGTTGGTGGCACCCTTCAGGCCCACAGCAGGAGGCACAATAGGAGGAATGGAATGGAGGGGTTGGGTTGCTCCCACACCCAGCGCAACCGTAGGGTGGGTAGGGTGGCTAGCGCCCAACGGGGCCACAACAGGAGGCACAATAGGAGGAATGGAATGGAGGGAGTGGGTTGTGCCCATCGGGCCCACTGTAGGAGGCACAAGAGGAGGAATAGAATGGAGGGGGTGGGTTGCGCCCAAAGGGCCCACCAAAGCTGGTGCAAGGCGTTGCTGGGAAGCAACCACTCCAGGTGGCGCCTACTCCAGCAAAAGCTGGGTGGCGCAGCAGGCGGCGTCTGGCCGAGGCCTGAAGGCGTCAACACGATCGAAAGAGAGGGTCAGAGGGGGACCCGGGTAGCGCCCAAGCGGGCCCAGGGTGCGCCAAAACGGAGGGAATCCGGGTTGCGCCAGTAGCAGCACCCCCTGGGTGCGCCATCCAGCCTGGACAAAATCGATGGAGGAGAAAAGGCGGGCGTGGGCGGGAGATTAGAATTCGAAGCGGGCGGGAAAGGAGGGAGGGGGGTGGTGGGCCGCCGCCGCCGACCGGAGCATTGCTCGCCGCGGGGAGAATGCAGTAAGCGGCGTCAGTCAGAAGCAACACATCGACGACCTCTCACCGGGCGGAGGTCGGCCGGTAGGGGATGCGGGGGGGGGGGGGGTGCCTGTACCCTAGCCGCGGCCGAAATGTCAGATTACCCGACCAAGGCCGTCGGAGGCCGAGAGGCCCCCAGGGAAACTGGGCCAGGCGTGCCCTGGGGCGATATATATATATATATATATATATTATATATATATATATTTATTTTATATATATATATATATTTTATATATATATATATATATATATATATATATATATATATGGGAGAAGGTCAAAAGACCCGCTCCCGGAGCCCCGCGGGAGCCCCACCCCCCTCGTGCACCATTGGATCGAGCGGGCCGCATGGGGCCCGCGCTCGCGGCTGCTCAATCCAACGGTCGAGAGCTTCCTATCCATTCCATATATATATATATATATATATATATATATATATATATATATATATGGTGCGGATCGAAAGACCCGCACCCGGAGCCCCGCGGGAGCCCTCCCCCCTTGTGCACCATTGGATCGAGCGGGCCGCGTGGTTCTCGCCTGGAGTGAGCGCCACCGCTCCTCTCTTCCTTGGAGAGTGTGCACCATTGGAGCCCCCCCTTGTGCACCATTGGATCGAGTGTGCACCATTGGATCGAGCGGACCGTCGTGCCAGATCCGAGCTACTTCGACACCGTAGCTCCTTGTCGATCGCCTGGAGTGAGCGCCACTGCTCCTCTCTTCCTCGGTGAGTCTCTGTCCCTTCCCCCACAAACCCTTCTTCTTCTTGCTTTCCTCTTCATTCTCTCGTGTGTTATGGAGAGATTAGGAAATGAGTCCCAAATTATGGTTCTCTCTCTCTTTCCCTCTCTGTTTGAAGAGGAATGGCTACAATAGCCTCATGTTTCCATTTGTATTTTATTAGCCAGGTCCCTCTGTAACTGAGAAGCCAAATAATGGCTTGTCCTTTCGATTTTTGAGGAGCCATTTGTGGCCTTGTGACCATTCGATTAGTGAAGGGGTCACATGATCATTCGTGGCAGATGTGTGCTAGCCTCTGCTTGGCAGAGTTAAGTTTTTTTGTAACATATAATGTATGGTTTGAGTACTTTGGATTTAGCAACAATAAATGGGGTATTTAATGAGTATATTGTATACATATTATATACTGTTGTGTTGGCCGATGCTTTTCGGTTGAAACCAATTTATGGGTGCTCGGTTCAGTGTACTGTACATTTGGACTATAATATTTTGTTATAATATAGCACAGTACACGTTTGCTAAGAGTATGTATTTTGGAGATAGGTGTAATAGCCCATATAGGCCTATGAGTGTAGTATTACTACACATATATATTCTAGTTACAATTTGTATAATTATTATATTGGTATAAATATGCACCAGAATGATATATTATGCTGGCATGTTAGTTTTGGTATATTAAGTTAGTATATTTTATCTAAGAATAGTAATTATTGTATTTTCAAAATGTATATATATATATATATATATATATATATATATATATATATATATATAATATATATATATATATATATATATATATATATATATATATATATATATATATATATATATATATATATATATATATATATATGTATGTATATGTATATGTATATGTATAATATTTTGACTAAACAATTTAATATCAAATCCTTATAAATTATTTCCAGTCAATGTTAATATTTCTATAAATAGATTATAGTCTTAGGAATAATGTCTTTCTTGTATCATTAGTATTAATCACAATCTAATCATATTCCTATGTTGTGACTTGTGCTTAATCTCTCATCGGATTATTGGACTTATCGGGATATTCGGATATCAGATTTGGACATTGGACTATTATTGGATATTGGACCTTGGATATGATCTGGACTCTATGGGACATATTGCTTTGCGAATTATTTGGGACTTATTATGGATTATAGATTGTGGTTTATTCCGTGTCGACACGATCGTGTTGCACACGTCGACTTTAGATACACAAGGCAAGTACTTCCAGCAAACACTCTCATTTCATGTCTAATTATTGTATTTTACGATCTAGATGTGCATGCCATGATTTTGTCACGATGTCCACACGAGATTAGTATTTATGGATTCTTGTCATCATATTCATGTTTACCCTGTTCACCATGTTTCCTGTTTATTTATTTCATGTTTTCTATGCCATGATTAGAATCCATGTATGCTAGTTAGTTGTGAAGTACTTTAGTATATATATGGTCAAAACCCTGTAAAATTCGTGATTCCGTGTTTTCGTGCCTTATAGCTAATAATACACTACACGTATGATTGAGACTGACCAAGTAGAACCCCTAAGTCGATCACATATAGAACACAGTACTTCAACCCCACGTAGTGTAGCAATGACTCTTGCATTTCATATTGCTATATCCCTTACCATATTTTCCTGTTTATTTTATCTACTCTCACCATGTTACAACTCACACCAGTATTATCTCTTCTATTTCCTGTCTTATAATAATTAACATGTTATGGGTAGTAGTTTTCGAGTTTTACTTGCTCCAATCCTGACTAGGATAACCACATTTTTAGGAGAGGACTTAGAAAACTGGTGTACTACTTATTATGACGCTCCTGAGACGGATCATGGTTTAGCTGAGAATGCAGGAGACGACATTACCGATGAGCCACTGGAGGATGCATAGCTTAGTTTAGGCTTTATTTCTGTCTTTTAGATTTTTCATTCTAGAACATTTGCTGAGTTGTAATAATTTGAGGATGACTGTACCTAACCTTTTGAGATGTACTCTGCGGATTATTTCCTTTCCTTTTTATATCTTGCTACTAGTATTTGTGATTGAGTTAGATTCTATTATCATGTGATGTCTTTTCTGGATGGGTTTAGTTACACTTTAGATTTGATAGCTTACTACCGCCGACTCTGCGGCGTAGGCTGGACGTGCTTCTACGCACTTGCGTCCGAACTTCCGGGCGCGGGTCGTGACACGTTTTTATGGTGGCCCACAATCCGAACATAATATGGAATATGCTCCGAAAGAAGAACAATATATAAGGTACAACTCAATCACAATATCTAAGATGGAATAGAAGATAAGATAATCTCGACAGAAAGTCGCAAATTTGACTAATAAGTCTCGGTGTAAACCACACCATAAACAAAATCTCAATACAATCTCAATGACTCATAAAGCTAGATAATAAGATAAGTCTAGATTAAGCTAATGGCAAGTCCTCAGCGACTACTGGATCCTTCTGAGGGTCCAGGTCACCTGTGTCAACTAGGCCTGCTCCATAGTAAGTATCGCAGCAATCCTCATCATCTGTAATATTTTTAACAGGTCCAGTCAGGACAGGAATGAATACATATATCTCACACAGTTCATAACATAAAAGGAAAATATGAACAAGCTATAGAATAATATACATGAAACGCTGTAAAGAAATAGTAGAGAGACTGTAAAAAGAAGAACATGATATAGTGGAAATAGATATACATGTTATAGATAAGAAAACTGAACTAACTACGTGATTCAGAGCATATGTTTGGTTATGTAAACAGGCTTAGGTTATACATGACTTAAATCTACTTTGGAGTTGTACATGATAATGGTGTAGATCATATAACCAAATAAATACTCCTCCTGCCCCAATCAGTACACAAGGATCTGTCCAGGTTATGTTATTACACATGAAAGGTAGTATCTCACATGGAGGATCAGTCCATATGAAACAACTGGATTATACATGAAAAGCTCACATGATCATGAGTGTACATGAATGTCACATGAGTATACAAGAATAAATACGAATACAAAGAGTAGACGATGCACATGATAAAGTACATGAGCACAATATACCCGAGGTATCAGAGGGAATAACATCGTATGAAGAGATCCATATAGTACTAATCCGTGATAACATCGTGACAGCATCAAGTAAACTAGTCTATAACAAGTGAATATGTCCAAACAAGTATGAAACGGTCAGTGAATGTACTCGCCTGATAATCCAAGCTGTTGATGAAGAAGTGTAACTGAACTGGAGTGATGTGATCATATTTAAAATAACCATAAGTCATAACATGGTCTAAAATATCATAAGAAAGGTCTACAATGCAATTCTATATGATTCTAGGTCCTTCTAGGTCAAAGTCAACCCTTGGTCAACTCTGGTCAAACCTGGTCAACTCTGGTCAAACTTGGTCAACTATAAGTCAACTAGTCCATTTACTAATTTTTAGGTCAAACACAAGTTATCAAGTCATTCTAAGCTCGTTTGAGTCGATTTGGATCAAGTTTGACCCAAAGTTGACTTTTGTCAACTTGGACAACTTGTCGGTCGACTCGGCCATTCTAGGCTCATTGGGTCAATCCTAAACTGACTCAATACTCCCTAGGTTACATTCACAAGCAAACAATTATATATATATATATATATATATATATATATATATATATATATATATATATATATATATATATTCATTCATTCAAGTAATATATATATATATATGTATATATATTTCTAGGTCAAAGTCAACCCTTGGTCAACTCTGGTCAAACCTGGTCAACTATAAGTCAACTAGTCCATTTACTAATTTTTAGGTCAAACACAAGTTATCAAGTCATTCTAAGCTCGTTTGAGTCGATTTGGATCAAGTTTGACCCAAAGTTGACTTTTATCAACTTGGTCAACTTGTTAGTCGACTCGGCCATTCTAGGCTCATTGGGTCAATCCTAAACTAACTCAATACTCCTTAGGTTACATTCACAAGCAAACAGTTATATATATATATATATATATATATATATATATATATATATATATATATATATATATATATATATAAAATATATATAAAATAAATAAATAAATATATATATAGAAACCCCTCCTCTTTTTATTAATGAAGGCTCAAAATGCCGAAGCCAACATACGTATACAAGACACCAAAAGAAAAAGCCTATACAAGTATACCATCCAAAAGGGAGAAGAGGGGGGAAAAAGATCGACCACCAAAGCTAGGGGTTGAGCGAGGACCAGAATAATCTCGGATTGTATATTTATTTATTTATTTATTTATTTTAAAACACTATAATATATATATATATATATATATATATATATATATATATATATATATATATATATATATATATATATATATATATATATATATATAGTTTTCGACCGGTTGCCCCAAACTATCCCGGGTGCAGGAATCAATAGCCAGATGGAGCCTCTCGACGGAATACAGGGTAGCCCCACTCGACCCCAGGCATATTCACCTCCATCTTTCTTCCGAGACCGATCACAGGACCGTGTGGTCCAAAGGCACGTGCAGGATCGGCTCCCACTCGATGAAGATCATCAAATGGTCACAAGGATTTTCTACCAAAGAGGACTATGCGAGAGTCGCGGCTTGGGTAACCCTACCCAATCTACCCCTCATATGCTTCGTCCCAGCGGCGCTTAGACGCATCGCCAACTCTCTTGGCACATATGTTGCCACGGCCCCCGAAACCAGCAACCTAACCAAGGCGCACTATGCTAAAATTTGTGTGGAACTCGACCTCACCACCGAACCACCCAACCTCATAACCATAGAGCTGGGCAACCAGACCCACACCCAACAAGTGATCCTCTACGACAACCACATTATGTTCTACAATCATTGTCATTTAAGAGGCCATCTCACGAAGCACTGCCACCGCCTTCACCCAGAACTCAAGAAGAAAGCAACACGGATAGACAAAGAGCCAACAGAAAGCAGGACACCCAAGTCACTCTCCTGCCGCGCCCAAACTGGCACACTCGATTCGGATCCAGTGACGAAAAGACTGACCGAAGCGAAAATCCTTGCAGGATTCTGATCAAAGCCCAGTCCCCCTGCAACAACCTAGATCTTACCGTTCCAACCAATTCGATGTCTTAGATTCGGAAGAGGCGGAATCAAGCGAAACAGGCCAACCCCTTGCCGAACATGATCTTATCGAGATGGCGCACAGCCCCCCAAACACGGAGATAGATAAGGAGACCACCGACACCATCTGCGTTGACCATCAACGCCCCAACATTAACTCTGTTGAAGAAGCCCTTGCCATCCTCGGGCCAGACCAAGTGCGAAGAGGACTTCAGGTTCAAGCCGCGGGTTACCCTCTCCAGCATACTATTCTTACGATCCGGAGCGCCGGTGACTCTCTGGTCATCCCCTCCGATGATCCCATCTTCGACTCCGCTGGGGAATTGGTAAGCTTCCCCACGGACCCACTAGAGCAACCCTCTAGCGACTCTCCAACCACGTCAAAGGCGAAGGCATCCCTCTCGAACGGGGACCACGGCACCTCGTCTATGGCAGAAGCGTCAACCTCATGTGGGGACAAGGCCAACAAAGCAACTGACAGAAATAAAACCATCCAAACCAGATCCGCCACCAGGCGAAACAAGAAACCCTTCCCTCAACTTCATTAATGATTAACATCCTATCGTGAAATGTCCGTGGTCTGGCTAACAAACCCACATTAAAGAGAATTTTTGGCATGCAAAAAATTTACAAGATCGACATCCTTATCATCATTGAACCCAAAATCCCTTCCAAAAGATTAAAATCCATCCAGTTACAACTAGGCTTCCCCACGGCCGTTGCGGGCAGAAACGACATTTGGATCCTCGGCTCGACGAATGTCAAAATCGGGGTCATCCAGGACTCCCAACAGGCTCTCACTTGCTGGTGGGAACACCCCTCGATCCCGGATCGTTCTATCCTTTCCGCTGTTCACGGTAGTTACGATATTACCAAGCGGAAACAGCTCTGGAACGACCTCATAAACATCCACCACCTCCACATCAACTCCCCTTGGCTGTGCATCGGGGACTTTAACGCGATTACCTAAAGAGAAGAGAAAATCGGAGCGTGACCTCCCACTTCAGCTATGCAAGACTTCAACAATTTTATCTTCAATGCTCATCTCACCACCCTTCGGTTCACTGGCAACGCTTTCACCTGGTGCAACATGTAGGAAGGCGAACGAAGATAATACTTTCGCTTGGACAGAGCCCTCACGAACGACCGCTGGCACGGAATGGGGATCAGCACCAACCTTTCCCATCTCAACTCCACTGAATCTAACCACGCCCCTCTGTTGGTTGAAATCAAAAACAATACTAGCCCTCTTAAAAAGAACTTCCAATTTCTAGACCTCTGGACTGATCATCCCCAATTTTTAGGTATTGTCTCGGAAGCTTGGAATCGGGAAGACTCCCCCAACCCCCTTTCGCGTGTGAGCAACGAGCTACGAGCGACGAGGAAAGCTCTTTCCAATTGCAGCAAACTTGCTTACGGGGACATTTTCTAAGCCGTGCGAGTGGCGGAGGACAATGTCACCCACGCCGAATCTCATTTTGCATCGGAACGTACTACGACGGCCAGGTCAGCCCTGAACCTCACCAAGGCCATGCTTAAATTTTGACTTAAAGTGGAAACCGACTTCTGGAAGCAGAAAGCGAGATTGAAATGGAACAACGATGGGGATAGAAACTCGAAAATTTTCCATGCCTACGTCAATGGACACAGACAGAAGTTATCCATTCACCGTACGGCAGACGACAACGAAAACATCATTACTGACCACAAAAGCATCCAAAAAGCCGCGGCAGATTTCTACTCCAAATTATTCACCAAGAAGACTGTTCATATCGACAGGCCCTTCTTGGACCAAATCCCCAGACTCATAAATGACAATGATAACACCCAGCTAGAGCGTCCACCAATGGTCTATGAAGTTAAAGACGCGGTGTGGGCCCTGAATGAGCACAATGCTCCCGGTCTGGACGGTTTTACTGGAGTCTTCTTTCGCAAATGCTGGGATATCATCAAGCAAGACATCATCGACGTGGCAATCGCTTTCTTCGAGGGTGCCACTTATCCCAAAGCTATTTCTAACGCCAACCTTATCCTCATCCCGAAAAAAGACAACCTGGAGTCCTTTTGGGACTATCGTCCCATCAGTCTCTGCACTTTCACCAATAAAATCATCTCCAAAATCATCGCTTCCAGGATGGCGGAGATTTTACCTAAGATCATTTCCGAGGAGCAAAGGGGCTTTGTGCTAGGGAGAAACATCCAGGACAATATTATGTTGGCCCAAGAGCTAATCACCTGCATGAAGTTTCCCGCAAGAGGGGGCAACATTGCCGTTAAGATAGACATGGAAAAAGCCTACGACAGATTGGACTGGCAATTTATGATCTGGGTATTCAGACCGTTCGGATTCTCGGAAGCTTGGACCAATACCGTGTGGAGATCCATCAGCAACTCGTGGTTCTCCACGGTTATCAACGGCCAGGCCGAGGGATTCTTCAGATCCAGTAGGGGCGTCAGACAGGGCGACCCCTTATCCTCCACCCTTTTCATCATTGTCGCGGACGCCTTGAGCAGAAACCTTAACAACATGGTCAGTACTCCGAACTTCCAATACTATCACACCTCCAGTGGCTGTCCTACCATCACTCACCTGGCCTTCGCGGACGATTTACTAATCTTCTCCTCGGGGGACGTCGGAGCGGTGGAAGTGGTCCACAACACCCTACAGAGGTACTCTAGATGTTCGGGTCAGAAAATCAATCCGTCCAAGAGCATTATCTACACCCATCACAACATCAAAAGAGAGCAAGCAATCAATCTCTCCCACATAACATCATTCTCTGTTACCCAACCCCCGTTCAACTACCTCGGTTGCCCCTTGGTGTATGGGAAATCTAACACTCGCATCTTTGAGAACCTGACTGCCAGAATCAGGAAGAAACTTGAAGGATGGCATAACGCCACTTTGTCTCCGGGCGGCAAGATGATCCTTATCAATCATGTGCTCACTTCCATCCCGATCCACACTCTGGCTGCGTGCTCTTCGCCTAAGAAGGTTCTTGATTCGATCGAATAGATCTTCTGTACTTCTTCTGGGGGCACTATAACGGACAAGACAAGCACCACTGGGCTAGTTGGGAATCCATGGCTCTTTCCACCGTCGTCGGTGGTCTGGGATTTACCAAGCTTACCCACATCGTTAATTCCTTCTCAATGAAGTTGTGGTGGAAACTCCGTACGACCAACAACTTATGGACCAGATTTATGAAGGCTAGGTATTTCAAACACATTCACCCATCTCTGTCCATATCCAACAGCAGATCTTCTGCGGCTTGGCGTCGCATCCTCGTCGGCCACGACCTCGCCGAGCCAGCAATGAGACTCATTTTAGGAGCCGACGAGTCGAACCCATTCCTGGAGCGATGGACCGGGGACAGCTTAATCCCAAGTATTTTTGACACCCCGAGAAACAGCAGAATCAGAGACTTGTGGAACTACTCTACCAACAACTGGAATTGGGATAAAATTCGTGATTGGGCTGGTGATGAAGCGGTGGCCAGCATCCGCCAGACCGGTATAACTATCGGCAGTGACGACGATGTGCTTAGATGGATGCTAGAAGCTTCTGGGGCTTTCTCGGTGAGGTCAACAAGGTCTACTATCCTCGGGATTAGCCAGCAGCATCACCCCATTGCTCACTATTGGCAGACCTGCATCCCCCGAAAGTGGTCTATCCTCATGTGGAGAGTCATTTACAAGCGACTACCCACGAACGAGATTCTCAAAACAATTGGGATCAGCCTTGCGTCTGCCTGCAATTGCTGTCCTGATCGTCAGATGGAGACCATTGTCCACATCTTTTTCTCAGGGTCCCTACCTGACGATTCTTGGAGGACTCTCAATCAGACTTACAACATGGTGTCGGGAGGTGGACGCTTCCACAATCTGGTGGCCGCCTGGGGTTCTGCTTCCCATGGCCACAAGATCGTCGCAGCGACCGCCACGTGGGTGCTATGGAAAAATAGAAACAAGGCGAGATACGAAGGGTACCAATACTCTGCCGATCAAATCACTCGGGAAGTCCTCCCTTAGTGCCGTAAATGGAGCTCCCATTGTTCCCACACCCCGAGAACCTTTTGGTCCTCTACCCTCCCTTAGTTCTTGTTCGAGGAGATCAATCAATCCCGCTCCGTCCCTTTTGGTGGTATACTTGTACAGACTTTGTCATTTTGGGTCTTGTATACTTGGACTAGCTTTGGCCTTTGAGCCTTTTTAATAAATGGTGGAGGCTTTTACAAATATATATATATATATATATATATATATATATATATATATATATATATATATATATATATATATATATATATATATATATATATATATATATATATAACCTTACTTGTGAAAAGAGGTCGAGCGGGTGTGTGTCGACAAGGGACTGCTGTGAGGGTTCAAAACTGAAAACAATTAACTATGAGACTATATCATATATAAAAATATACATATATCTATCATAAAGTAACTTATATATATATAGGCATATACACATATACACATATAAGTAAAGGAAGTTGGTTATGAAGTATGTGTAGGCAACTCTAGAGGGAGGGGGGGTGAATAGAGTACTTGTGAAAATAATGATCAATTAAAAAATCAACTCTATTCAATCCCAACTAGTAAATGATTAATCAGAGTATAATGTGGAAATAAAGTGGAGAATAGAAAGCATACGCAGACACAACAATTTTTAACCTGGTTTGCCTCGTAGAAGACTAGTCCAGGCCTGAGAACTCTAGCTCAGGATTGAAATCCACTATTTGTGAAATAGATTTACAACCACGTGCCTTTACACAGAAGAGCACGCCAACTTCTTGTAAAGATTGCTGAGGCAAAACTTAAAATTTCTAAGTGACTTCTTGAAGACTCTTGCACAAAACTTCTAATTGACTCGCACCGAGCACCGTGTAAGCTTGGGAAGTTTTGTGGCTAGTAGATGAGAAGAGTATGGCTCTTTAGGATGTGTAGGCTATAAGAGAGAAGAAATGAGAAGATTGGATGGATTGAAATGGGAGAAAAGGGTGCCTATATATACTAGTCCTGGGAGGCAGAGTTCGGCCAGAACTCTGTCCAAAATTCAAAAATTATGGTCGTTGGACAACTTGCAATGAGCAATCCCTAAAAATTAGCTCCAGGAAATTAGGAGACAGAGTTCGGACCGAACTCTGTGTGGGGGCAGAGTTCGGCCCGAACTCTGCCTCCTAGGAGACAAAATTGCTCAATAGGCTAAATGGGCTTTGGCATTTTGGCTTTTTGTTTGTGGGGCTTTTTGGTTATCTAGTCTATGGTTGAGGTACTTAGTGCGACTCAACATACAACAGTGTAGACTCAAATAAAATATAAAAATATAGACTTCCGAAGACAAGTTCCAGCAGTATTCGTCGAGCAGTCGTCGATGAATATCCAATTTGATATGTGTAAGTCGTCTGTTTTGTAGCTTTGATAACAATGTATGTGTCGAGTTGGATCATGTCAAATATCGATTTGTTAATTATCAAGATTAGGTTAACTGCGATCCAGTTTGGGTGAACAATCTTTCTCATTTTGATAATTTACAAAATTGTGATATTTGCGTGTCGCAACATTCATACCTAGACACATATTGCTCTTCCGTAGATGACAATTCGGCTCCCCCGTAAATAGAGAATTCCTGATACAAGTACTAGTCCAAACAATATAGCACAAGTGTAGCACAATATAGCACAAGTATTTATCCAAAAATGGTTAAGCAAATATCACATATATCTCCCCCTTTGACATTTAGCAAAATGAAATAGAAGCTCCCCCATAAAAACATAACTATGAGGTAAATATGCAATCACATAACCAAGCTCAAGTCCAACGTAAGAGATAACTAGCAAAAATCCAAATAGAAGCCATAAAGCATAAAGTAGTACAAAGCATAGTGTTCTACTACATAATCACTGAATGAAAAGAATAAAGTGCATAAACAAAAGACATCCAAAGCATCAGCAGCATCATAAAATGGACCACGGCCGTCATGGAGCACGGGAAGTTCCAGCAGAGTCGGATGGGTCGCTTGCAGAGCAACGAGAATCAACAAACGCCTCATCGAGATCCAAATACCTCCTGACCCAAGTATCGTCGATACGATAACCTTCGCAAGAAGGGTCTCGTACCATGGGGTAAGACACCGTAGGATGAGAGGCCAAGGAGCACTGGTTGTCATGCAGAGTGTTACTGATGGCCGACATCTGTAGGGTGGTGCGATAGTCCATTTGAGTCCAGTGATCATCCTCCAAGCGGAAACGATCACGCAGCATGGTCTGAATGGACTCGAGAGTAGCAGGTGGCTCGAGCGCAGGTTGGCCAAGAGCAGGGGTATCAGCCTGAGCATCAGACTCGGAATGCTCTGACTCAGCAGGAGACTCAACAGCTGCTGGAAGCCGCCGTGCCTTAGACAGATAGGCAGGGGCATGAAGGAACTGTCACTCATCAGGAGGAACATGGAACGCACGAAAAATTATCGGCAAATATAGGGAGTAGACCAATGATCGAGGTTTCTTCCGTGCATTAATCATCCAGTCCATCATAGTGCACGGAAAGTTAAAAGGAACATGGAAGTAGAGATGATAAAGTGCAGAGATTTCAAAATAAGATACTTCATCAGTCGATCCCGCTTTGGGCAAGATCGTAGAGAAAATGATACGATAAAATTTATAGAAATACGGGTTAAAAAATTTAGCCAGTAACTTGTGTGGACGAGTGTTGGGAGTACACAAATCATCCTTGAAACTCTCAAGGGATGACCCATCGGGAAATTAAAACTTGCGTGCATCGACGCGTTTCTCCCAAGAATTGGGTTCCGGGATCTCGAGATATTTTACAAGTTCAAAATCATCAAATGTAATGTCGATACCGGCGACACGAGAATAGATTCGTGTGTCGTCAAAGGTTAGATTACAGTAAAACATTTGGATATCATTCAAATATATACGAGATAATGTAGAAACTAACTCATCTAGACAGAGATCATGGAATAATGAGTCATAAGCCGAAAATATTGTGAAATTGATAGGATGACCCGCATACACACTCCTTGAACAAAAGTCATTGAACCATTCATTGGAAGCTTCCAATGATACAGAAATTTATTCATTAAATGTGTTGGGGTCATAAGGTAATGGAGGATTAAAAAGTGGATGAATTGGAGGAGGAGGAGGATTAGAGGATGAAGCACCTTCACTCCTTCTTCTCTTGCCTCTTCCAAAAAGTCTATGAGCCATGGAGAATTTGAAATAATTAACAAGGAAGTAGAAAGGAATACGAAATTATACCTCACAAAGTTGAGAAAAGAAGGAAGAGATCTCCCTAAAAGCTTGAAATCTTGAGTTTGGGAAGAAAGAGAGCCCTAAAAGTGTAGTTTCTAGGGTTAGGGTTTGAGAATTTTATGTTTGGAGGAAGGTAGAAGATGAACAAAGTGAAGAGAAAGGATTGATTCTCGGTTTTAAGGAGTTTAGGAGCAGCCAAGCGGATTAAATCTGGACCGTCGGATCAAATCAATGGGTGGCTGAGCATTAGGGAAGGTTCTGTGACTGTCACACCCCAGAACCAGAATACTGGAGAGCGAGGGACAAACACGGCCAGCTACGTACACTGAAGTGTAAACCACCTTGATGTACGGTCACGGCTGTCTAGATACATGAGGGTTTTACTACAAGCCAACAGTCTCTTATGGTCAATAACAAGCCTAGTGTCTCAATCTCAAGCAAGCAAGTAAGTGTAACAAGATGGTAGATCATCAGACATACAAAGTAAGGCATCCCGTACATTACATATTCAGATGATCATGAAGCTAGTCATACAAAATGCAGAGACTAACAAGAGTTTAAGTCATACATGATCAACCCTAGGATTTGTCAATCATGTTACAGCCCTTAGGTAGACAGGAATATAAATTTAACACGAGCTAACACTTGCTCGGCGGCTAAACGCCTCAAAAGAATAATTTACAATGGAGTGGGAGAGCAAAATAAAACCCACTCATTGCCAGGGTTGCGCCTAGTGTTCACCATCTAGCAGGAAGGCTGGGAGATCCTCGGGTGCTACTCCGAAATCTGGCCATATAAAACCAGCTGGGTCAGACCCCAGAATGAGCAAGTGCCACAAGGAAGGCTTTACTTAAGAACTAAAACCAGCATATTAGCACACGAGACATAAAGGATAATAAAAGACATGAGTTAGAGAAAAACACGATGATAAATGATAAGACGACTAAGGGACCATTCCGGTAGCCAAGTTACAACCCATAAACCAAACAAGGACCGGGGTTATAACCCTTCACCTGAACAAAGCTTAGTCTCCAACCAATTATCGACAAGAGTAAAGCCTGAACACGTATGTGCTGAAATAATCATAGACTGGCATTGCTTAGACAAGACTAGACTGGACTACATCCATAAATCACGTCCAAGCAAAGAGTACGGCTTGATACTTTAACTAACTAGGGTTATCACAAGCCCAGTTACTAGCAAGATGCAATGAGATGTTCCAGCAGTCACAGGCCCTGCAGCTATCCAGGTTATCCAGGCAAGGTTGATTACCAATGTTATCCAGAATTATTAGATGGCTTAGAGAGCAACACATAACAGTGTGCCTTGTACTTGTTTCATGAGTGTGTCCCACATGACAGTGGACTGGAAATGTGCCCTATTCAATGAAAGGCTACAAGTCCATCAAGTGTGGTCAGGATAACGGGATCGCCTGTAACTGGAGAAATCTCCCTTACAATGAACTACTTGATCAATCTTGTCATTAATCTTAGTCAGATTCAGTATGAATCCCTGACCGTGGTAACCAGGGACTCATGTCCTAGACATAATGCAAGATGAGACGGGACTAGTAGCTTATACAAACAAGTTCCAAACAAGCACCCATGGTGTCATGACGAGAATTTACTTGGCAAGTCGAGATAGCCGTCGCAACGGCGTTCAAGGTTACATGTCATATTTACTTGTCAAGAGTGCACCGCAACGAGCCACTATCATGTATTGGCCTGTCATGTTCTTGTCTGGAGTGCGCCACGACGGGCCACTACCATGTACTGGCCTATCATGTTCTTGTCTAGAGTGCGCCACGATGGGCCAGTATCATGTACTGGCCTGTCATGTTCTTATCTGGAGTGCGCCACGACGGTCCACTGTCATGCACTGGCCTGTCTTATTCTTAACTGGAGTACGCCACGACGGGCCACTATCATGCTATTACCACGTTCATGTTCATGTATCATGTCGTGTTCATATATCATGTCGTGTACATATTATCATGTCAATATTTCTTGTCAAGGGTGCGCCACAACGGCCACCATCAAGTGCTATTATTCCATTAATATGTCATGCTCACATCGTGTTCATGTCAAGTTTATATCGAAAAGGCGTAAGGATATAAAATGGGTACAAAAATTAAGAAAGAAGAACCTAGGGACATCATGCGCCCATGGGGATGCATGCGCCCACACATAGGTCCTAGGGCTATGCGCCCAAGTTAGGGAGCCATGCGGCCACTATTGGAGGCCATGCGCCCATAGGGGAGGGGCAAGTCGACGCAACATGCACTTAGGCTTGAGGGTGGTCAAGACAGCATGCGCCCATAGTGGCATGCGCCCAAGAGGATAGGAGTCTGGGATACATGCGCCCAAGAAGAGGCATGCGCCCAGGGCTATGTGCCTACATAAGCTTGAAAATGCCATGAAGGTTTACAAGTCAGGAGCTCATGCACCATCAAATGAAGGCCATGCGCCCAAAGGGCATGCGCCCTGGGGATGTCTATGTGCCCACATGTGGTCTTATGCGCCCACATGATTTAGCTATGCGCCCACAGGTTGTACTTCATACTGTGCGAACACTGCTCATCATCTTCTCCAAGTCTTGGCCGAAAGCACAAGGCTTGGAACCCATGATCTTAAAATGATCATAACTCGGTCAAAACTCAATGAAATCTGACTTTTTAAAGTCTAGGTTGTGTAAAATCAAATTCTCTACCAAATGGAACTCTTAGTTTTCGAAAATAAGGTGGTTTACTAGATCAAAACCCAAAAAAAACCCTAAAATGGTGCAAAGTTAGATCTACACAAATATATACATGAAAATGCAAACTGACAAGAACTAAAGTAGCATAGAATGTTGCATAGAAGAGATTAGAACAATAAAATGGAGGATTCCTTTATGAAGCAAGTTGCACTTGCCTAAGCTTGGTGGGTGGAGGAATTAATGAAAGATGAGGAAGAAGAAGAAGAAGAAGAAGTAATGGAGGAGAGAGAGTGGGTTGGTGGGCTTTAAATGGGAGGGTTTAACATGTTGAACCAAAGGAAAAATAAACCAAGCCAAACCAAAATGAACCAAGTCAAACCATGATATGCCATGATGAACCTAAGCAAGATTAAACCAAAATTAGCTAGCAAGGCAAGATAAGTAAAAATACGGGTCAGGATTCCGTACACGTATACTGGAAATACGTATAACGAAAAACGGGGGTGACAACTCTACCCACCTTAAAAGAATTCCATCCTCGGAATTTTAATCAAGAGGCTAGAGATGTTGGGACAAGCTATCCTAATCACAAGCAATATATGACTAAGCAATCAATCATACAATTATTCATGCAAGCAAGAAATTAAAGCATAAGGCATAAGAAAGACATTATACCTTATGAGTCATACATGTCGGGATATCGCGATCGGATATCATCCTCACGCTCCCACTTTGACTCACCCAAAGAGTGATGACCCCAAGCAACATAGACTAAACTGCTAGTCTTGTTCTTGAGTATCTTCTCCCTTTGGTCCAATATGGACACGGGTCTCTCCTCATACGAAAGGTTGGTACCAACAACCAATTCTGAATGATCAAGGATATGACTCGGGTCTGGGATATACCATCGCAATTGGGATACATGGAACATGCCATGTACCTCACATAACGATGGCAAAAGAGCGAGATGATAGGACACATCACCTACTCGCTCAAGGATATCAAACGGCCCTATATACCAAGGACTAAGCTTTCCCCGTACGCCAAAATGAATGACGCCACGGGTAGGTGAGATCCTAAGAAATACGTGGTCGTCGACAGAAAACTCAAGGGGACGCCGCTGAGAATCGACACAATGACGATGACGATCTTGCGCAACTCGAAGATGATCTCTGACTCGTCTGACCACCTCAATAGTCCGTGAAATCATTTCGGGACCAAGCATCTGCCTCTTGCCAACATCATCCTAGGCTAAAGGAGATCAGCACTTCTTGCAATATAATGTCTCGAAAGGTGCCATCTGAATACTGGCCTGGAAACTGTTGTTGTACGAGAACTCCACTAGGTGCAAGTGATCTTTCCACGAACCACCGAAGTCAAGTGTACATGATCTTAACATGTCTTCAAGAGTTTGAATTGTGCGTTCGGACTGACCACCTGTCTGCGGATGATAGGCTGAACTGAACTTGAGACGAGTCCCCAAACTCTCTTGAAGACTCCGCCAAAAGTAAGATGTATATCTTGAGTCTCTATCTGATATGATACTAACTGACACTCCATGCAATCTGACTATCTGCCTGAGGTACATCTTTGCTAGCTGATCCGTTGACTGGCCAATTCTGAATGGAAGAAAATGAGCTACCTTCGTAAGACGATCAACTATAACCCAAATAGTATCTCTCCCAGCTGGGGATTTAGGTAACACTGTTACAAAATCTATGGTAATGTGCTCCCATTTCCATTTTGGGACCGATAAAGGTTAAAGAAGTCTAGCCGGTCTCTGATGTTCAGCTTTAACTTGTTGGCAAACTAAACAACGAGAGACAAACCGGGCTATCTCCCTCTTTATGCCATTCCACCAGAAATGCTGACGGATATCTCGGTACATCTTCGTGCCACCGGGATGAATAGAATATCGAAAACTGTGAGCCTCTGCCATGATCTCCTGTCTGATATCACCACTGGGTACACAAAGACGCTTTCCATGTCAAAGTGTATCATCCTCATGAATGCATAACTCTAGTCTTTGTCCTGCTACACATTCTGCTCTGAGCTGCTGGAGCTTAGAATCTGCTGATTGAGATAACTTAATCCTCTCAACTATGTTGGACTGAACTTGTATGCTGGCCATCAATTCCACATTGGTAGGAAGAACAACTTTAATACCCATCTTATGAAGATCTGCTAACAACTCTGGATGTGCTATTAGAAAATAAACTCCAGCTCTTCTGCTCAATGTATCTGCAACAACGTTGGCCTTCCCAGGATGATACTGCAGGTTGATGTCGTAATCCACATGTAGCTCTAGCCATTTCCTCTGACACATATTAAGACCCTTTTGGGTAAATATATACTTAAGACTCTTGTGGTCCGTGAAAATCTCCACCCGATCTCCATACAGGTAATGTCTCCACAGCTTCAATACAAATAATACTACTGCTAACTCCAAGTCATGAGTTGGATAATTCCTCTCATGATCACAAAGTTGTCATGATGCATAAGCTATAACCTTCCCACGCTTCATCAAGACACATCCTAATCCCTTGCCGGATGCGTCGCAATAAACTAAAAATCCTCTAGTCCCATCTGGAAGCATGAGAATGGGTGCCGTCATCAATCCTTGCTTCAACTTCTCAAATGAATTCTAACACTCTGTTGTCCAAGCAAACTGCACATCCTTGCAGGTCAACTGAGTTATGGGTGCTAAAATCCTAGCAAAGTCTGATACAAACCGTCGGTAATAGCCGGCCAATCCAAAGAAACTTCGAACTTCTGCGACGGTGTTAGGAACTGGTTATGTCTCTATAGCCACAATCTTCTGGGGGTCTACTTCTACTCCATCTCTGTTGATGATATGCCCTAGGTACGAAATACGATCAAGCCAGAACTCGCATTTATTGAACTTCGCGTACAACTGTTGCTCTCTGAGAATCTGAAGAACTACACGAAGATGTTGCTCATACTCCGCTTTACTCTTGTTATAGACCAAGATATTGTCTATGAACACTATCACAAACTGATCCAAATAGGGCATGAAGATACGATTCATGAGGTTCATGAATACGGCTGGCGCATTGGTCGCTCCAAATGGCATAACAAGGAACTCACAATGTCCATATCTTGATCGAAATGCTATCTTCGGGATGTCTCGCTCTCTAACTCTGATCTGATGGTATCATGACCGCAAGTCAATCTACGAGAATACTGTCGCTCTCCTGAGCTGATCAAACAAATCATCTATCCTTGGTAGAGGGTATTTGTTCTTAATTGTTGTAGAGTTCAAGGTACGATAATCAACACATAATCTTGACATACCATCCTTCTTCTTCACAAGAAGCATCGGGGCTCCCCAAGGTGATCCACTAGCACGAATGAATTCCTTGGTTCTGAGTTCTTCAATCATCTTATATAGGATCTCCAACTCTGATGGTGCCATTCTGTAGACTCTCTCTAACACGGGTGCTGTCTTTGGAATCAAGTCGATAGTGAACTTTATCTCTCTCTTCGGTGGCATACCTGGAAGCTCTCCGGGAAACACATAAGAAAACTCTTCTACTACTCTGGGAAACTGAACTACTTCAGCTACTGCCATCCGTAATACTGGTGGAGAAGGTTCTACTTTGCCCTTAGAAAATGAAAACTCTGGTTCGCCTGGAATACCAAAAATAATCCTGCCAATATGGCAGTCTATTCTTGTGTACTGATCCTTCAGCCAATCCATCCCTAGGACCACATCATAATCGGCCATCGGGAATTCTATCAACCTAGCGGAGAACTCTCTACCGCTAACAACGATTCTACACGAAGAAAAGACTCTATCTACTCCCATAAGACCACTACCAGTAAGTATATTGAGCCTCACTGATAATGACTCGGGCTCCAGTCCTGTCCGTGTTTTGAATCGTGCATACATGAATGAATGTGATGCTCCCGAATCAAATAATACTGATGCAGTAAAAGAGTTGACGAGAATGGTACCTGCCACCACCTCACCTGATGCCAATTCCTCATCTGCGGTCAAAGCTATCGCTTGACCTTGTCCTCTTGGTGCTGGTCCCCTCTGCTGGAAACTTCTCTGCCTGTTATGGTTCTGAGCTTGGGCCTGGACATACTACTGCGACCTTTACTGGAAAGCTTGGGCCTGAGGCGGCAAGGGCCTCGGGAACTGGTGCTACTGCTGCACTGGAGCTGGTCCCCTAGCGAATGGACTGGTTAGGGTTGATAATAAACTGGCCCTGTGCGGAAGGCCCTATCATGTGATCTGATGCCCTACAAGCCAAGCATAATCCTTGTGCTCTATGACACTCTGAAACAACGTGACCGGGCTTCCCACAATGAGAGCAGCCTATTATGGAAGACTGCTTCTGCTTCTACTGTTGAGGGTACATCGGGGTTGAATGGTGAACCGATGTAACTGAGGCTGCCGGCCTTGGAGTTCCTATAATCAAAGACCTAGCTGCCGGGGCTGGAGTTGATGAATGGGACATTTTCCCATGGGACTCTTCCGACCTCCGGTTCGGACCACTATCCTCTGAGAAGTATACTCATGCCTCTTTGCTGCTCGCAAGACGGCATCAAATGTCTGGTGCTCGAACTGCTCCACAGCTAGAATAATCTCTAAGTGGAGTCCCTGCTGGAACCGCTGGACTCGATCTAATTCGGTCGCCACCAAGGTGGGAGCAAACTAACTTAGTCTTGAAAACTCAGCCGCATAACCGTCGACCGTCATGCTCATCTGCCTCAATTTGGTGAACCTTGTCTGTAGGTCGTACCGAGCTACAACATCGAAGTACTTGATCTGAAACTAGTCAATGAATACCGCCCATGGAATAGGCATCGCCAATCCAACTGCTAACATTGTCCACCAGGTGCGGGCTAAGTCTAATAACTGCAGGCGCACAACGGCCACCTTCTCTCCTTGGGAATCCTAGCTACCTCTAGGATAACTTCTATGTCCCGAAGCCAAGCATCAGCAGCGATAACATCTTCACTGCCATCAAAGAAAGGAGGGTTCAGACGCTTGAAGCTGTTGGCCTCGTTGTTCCCTTGGTAACCAACCCTGTCCATGGCATCTTGTAATGTCTGGTGCAGGGCATCGCCCCGACGATCTTAAGATGCAAGCAATTCCCTGATGAGTCCCACCAGGGTTCTATTATCAGGCTTTATAGGCTGGACTTGCTGAACTGGTTGCTCTTGACCCCCGGTAGGCATGACTCTAGAGGCTACCCCTGAATGCGGGGCTTGGTCTCAAGGTTGCTGCTGGTTCACTGGAGGTGCTCCGCCTTGCCGATCGGTAGGACCAAGAACAATGCCGCTGAAGAAACGATATGGGAAACAATAAGGAAGGACCATGATAGATCAAGGATATAAGCATGTGATCAGATCAAGATTTCGGAAAGATTAGAAGACACGAGTAGAGATCAAGGACGAGTGTTGATTGAGACATCTACTCAGTGAAACCCTCACATATCTTGATTTATAAGACCTGTATGGGCCACCACTTAAACCGTGTCACACCCCAGAACCAGAATACTGGAGAGCGGGGGACAGACACTGCCAGCTACGTACACTGAAGTATAATCCACCTTGATGTACGGTCACGGCTGTCTAGATACATGAGGGTTTTACTACAAGCCAACAGTCTCTTATGGTCAATAACAAGCCTAGTGTCTCAATCTCAAGCAAGCAAGTAAGTGTAACAAGATGGTAGATCCTCAGACATACAAAGTAAGGCGTCCCATACATTACATATTCAGATGATCATGAAGCTAGTCATACAAAATACGGAGACTAGCAAGAGTTTAAGTCATACATGATCAACCCTAGGATTTGTCAATCATGTTACAATCCTTAGGCAGACAGGAATATAAATTTAATACGAGCTAACACTTGCTCGACAGCTAAATGCCTCAAAAGAATAATTTATAAAAGAGTGGAAGAGTAAAATAAAACCCACTCGTTGCCAGGGTTGCGCCTAGTATTCACCATCTGGCTGGAAGGCTGGAAGATCCTCGGGTGCTACTCCGAAATCTGGCCATACAAAACCAGCTGGGTCAGACCCCAAAAAGTGCAAGTGCCACAAGGGAGGCTTCACTTAAGAACTAAAACCAGCATATTAGCACACGAGACATAAAGGATAATAAAAGACATGAGTTAGAGAAAAATACGATGATAAACGATAAGACGACTAAGGGACCATTCCGGTAGCCAAGTTACAACCCGTAAACCAAACAAGAATCGGGGTTGTAACCTTTCACCTGAACAGAGCTTAGTCTCCAACCAATTAACGACAAGAGTAAAGCCTGAACAAGCATGTGCTGAAATAATCATGGACTTGCATTGCTTAGACAAGACTAGACTGGACTACATCCATAAATCATGGCCAAGCAAAGAGTACGGCTTGATACTTTAACTAGCTAGGGTTATCACAAGCCTAGTTACTAGCAAGATGCAATGAGATGTTCCAGCAGTCACAGGCCCTGCAGCTATCCAGGTTATCTAGGCAAGGTTGATTACCAAAGTTATCCAGAATTATTAGATGGCTTAGTATACAACATATAACAGTGTGCCTTGTACTTGTTTCATGAGTGTGTCCCACATGACAGTGGACTGGAAATGTGCCCTACTCAATGGCAGGCTACAAGTCCATCAGGTGTGGCCGGGATAACGGGATCACCTGTAACTGTGGAAATCTCTCTTAGAATGAACTACTTGATCAATCTAGTCATTAACCTTAGTCAGATTCAGTATGAATTCCTGACCGTGGTAACCAGGGACTCATGTCCTAGACATGATGCAAGACGAGACAGGACTAGTAGCTTGTACAAACAAGTTTCAAATAAGCACCCACGGTGTCAAGACGAGAATTTACTTAGCAAGTCGAGATAGTCGTCGCAACGACGTTCAAGGTTACATGTCATATTTACTTGTCAAGAGTGCGCCGTAATGGGCCACTATCATGTACTGGCCTGTCATGTTCTTGTCTAGAGTGCACCACGATGAGCCACTGCCATGTAATGGCCTGTCATGTTCTTGTCTGGAGTGTGCCACGACGGGCCACTGTCATGTACTGGCATGTAATGTTCTTGTCTGGAGTGCACCACGATGGGCCACTGTCATGCACTAGCATGTCATGTTCTTGTCTGGAGTATGCCACGATGGGCCACTATCATGCTATTACCACGTTCATGTTTATGTATCATGCCGTGTTCACATATCATGTCTTGTACAGATTATCATGTCAATATTTTTTGTCAAGGGTGCACCACAACAGCCACCATCAAGTGTTATTATTCCATTAATATGTCATGCTTATATCGTGTTCATGTCGAGTTCATATTAGAAAGGCGTAAGGATATAAAATGGGTGCAAAAATCAAGAAAAGAGAACCTGGGGACACCATGCGCCCAAGGGGGTGTACGCGCCCACACATGGGTCCTAGGGCTATGCACCCAAGTCAGGGAGCCATGCGCCCACTAATGGAGGCCATGCGCCCATAGGGGAGGGGCAAGTCGAAGCAACATGCACTTAAGCTTGAGGGTGGTCAAGGCAGCATGCGCCCATAGTGGTATGTGCCCAAGAGGATAGGAGTCTGGAATACATGCGCCCAAGAGGAGGCATGCGCCTACATAAGCATAAAAATGCCATGAAGGTTTACAAGTCAAGACCTCATGCACCATCCAATGAAGGCCATATGCCCAAAGGCCATGCACCCAGGGGATGTCTATGCGCCCACATATGGTCTTTTGCGCCCACATAATTTGGCTATGCGCCCACTGGTTGCACTTCATATTGTGCGAACACTGTTCATTATCTTCTCCAAGTCTTGGCCGAGAGCACAAGTCTTGGAACCCATGATCTTCAAATGATCATAACTCGGTCAAAACATAATGAAATCTGACTTTTCAAAGGTCTAAGTTGTGTAAAATCAAATTCTCTACCACATGGAACTCTTAGTTTTCAAAAGCAAGGTAGTTTACTAGATCAAAACCCAAAAAAAACCTCAAAATAGTGCAAAGTTAGATCTACACAAATATATACATAAAAATGCAAAATAACAAGAACTAAAGTAGCTTAGAATGTTGCATAGAAGAGATTAGAACAATAAAATGGAGGGTCCCTTCATGAAGCAAGTTGCACTTGCCTAAGCTTGGTGGGTGGAGAAATTAATGAAAAAGGAGGAAGAAGAAGAAGAAGTAATGGAGGAGAGAGAGTGGGTTGGTGGGCTTTAAATGGAGGGTTTAACATGTTAAACCAAAGGAAAAATAAACAAAGCCAAACCAAAATGAACCAAGTCAAACCATGATATTCCATGATGAACTTAAGCAATATTAAACCAAAATTAGCTAGCAAGGCAAGATAAGTAAAAATACGGGTCAGGATTCCGTACACGTATACTGGAAATACGTATAACGGAAAATAGAGGTGACAGTGACCAGGGACACATAGTTCAGCCCGAACTCTGTGTGGGACAGAGTTCGGCCCGAACTCTGCCTCCATGGGCACAAAACACAGGAAAGTTGAAAAAATGGCTAAGTCTTGGTTCAAATGAATGGAATTTGAGAGTTTGAATTGACTAAGTTATAAATGAAATTAAACCATGTAATAAGTAAGGATTTATGACGACGACTATTACGATGAAACTACCATGGGGTAGCCGTAGGGGTCGAATCCCAGCTAGCGGTAGTCCGAAGACTAGTGCACCGTATCGCTTAGGCTTTTACGTCTTGTTGTCAGAATGACCCTTTCGGCTTGTACCTATAACAAGTTCACCATAAAGATATATGTCATAATTGTTATTGACGCAGGAAAATTTATTGAATAACTGTTTCATCCAAAATTCCTAATTCACGACAAAAAAAAGTTGAAGTGCTCTTCGGCCAGTGGTTTGGTGAAGAAGTCTGCTAGCTGTTGTTTAGTGTCTATGAATTCTAAATTGATCATGCCTTGTTGTTGATGATCACGCAAAAAGTGATGTCTAATCTCTATGTGTTTAGTGCATGAGTGACAAACAGGATTCTTGGTCAGATTAATGGCACTAGTATTATCGCAGAAAATAGGTATATACTTGAAACATAAGTTGTAGTCTTCAAGGGTTTGCCGTATCCATAGAATCTGTGCACAACAACGACCAGCTGCGATGTATTCAACTTCTGTTGTGGATAGTGTGACAGAGTTCTGCTTCTTGCTAAACCATGAGACTAATGCCTTTCCTAGCAAATGATACATACCGCTGGTGCTTTTACGGTAGACTTTATATCCCGCAAAATCAGCATCGGAATATCCGATTAAATCGAAGGAAGTGGTTTTGGGATACCACAAGCCTACCGTAATAGTTTCTTTAAGGTATCTAAAGATACGCTTAACTGCGGTCATGTGTGATTCCTTAGGATTGGCTTGGTATCTAGCACATAAGCAAACACTGAACATAATATCGGGGCGACTAACAGTTAAATATAATAAACTGCTAATCATACCTCGATACTTACGTTGATCGACCAGTTTGCCGCTTTCATCATGTTCCAGCTTTGTGGTAGTAGCCATAGGGGTGCTGATAGGTTTGATGCTATCAAGCTCAAACTTCTTCAGCATGTCCTTAAAATATTTTGATTGAATGATGAAGACGCCTTGTTAGAGTTGTTTGATTTGCAATCCAAGGAAGTAGTTGAGCTCCCCCATTATGCTCATCTCGAACTCATCCTGCATACACTTGGCAAATTCCTTGTATAGACCCTCATTAGTAGATCAAAAAATAATGTCATCAATATATATTTGAACTAAAAAAAATTGTGTCATCAAGAGATTTTATAAACAGTGTAGTGTCTACTTTCCCTTTTGAAAAACCATTATCTAGTAAGAAAGTACTCAGACGATCATATCAAGCTCGAGGAGCTTGTTTGAGGCCATAGAGAGCTTTCCTAAGTTTAAAAACATGGTCGGGAAATTTATGATTTTTGAAACCAGGTGGTTGTTTGACAAAAACTTCTTCCTTGATAAAACTGTTTAGAAAAGCACTTTTCACATCCATTTGGAAAAGTTTAAAATTTTAAAAATTTGCAAATGTGCAAAGCATCCGAATGGATTCTAGTCGGGCAACATGAGCATACGTTTCATCATAATCGATGCCCTCCTTTTGATTGTATCCTTGGGCTACGAGACGAGCTTTGTTACGAGTGACTGAACAGTCCTCGTTTACTTTGTTACGAAAAACCCATTTAGTGCCAATTATTGAGTGGCCAGTAGGTTTAGGAACAAGTTTCCAAACTTGGCTTCTCTCAAATTGGTTGAGTTCTTCTTGCATTACAGAAATCCAAAATTTATCATTAAAAGCTTCTAAAATATTTTTCGGTTCTATTTGAGAAATGAATGTAGTGCTAGCTATAGTGTCTCTTATAAAGGATCAAGTAGTTACCCCTTTTGATATTTCACCTATTACCAAGTCCTTTGGATGAGAGGGAGTGAATTAGAACTTCTTTGGTAATTCCTTTGGAGATCTAGTTTCAGACGTTGTATTTATTGATGTCGAAGTAGATGGTTCATCATCGTCGTTGGAAATAACAGCTGTACTATTGTCCTCATCAAAAGTTACATTAGTAGACTATTCAACAATCATGGAGCGCTAGTTGAACACTCTATATCCCTTACTCTTGGCCGCATAGCCAAGAAGAATACCTTCGTCAACTTTGGCATCAAATTTGCCTAAGTTGTCTTTGGTATTCAGGATAAAACAGCGACAACCGAACACTCTAAAATAAGAAATATTAGGAGTCCTACCAAACAAAGCTCATAGGGTGTCTTCTTCGAAATAGCTCGAATCAACACCCTATTCAAAACATGGCACGCTGTGCTGACAGCTTCTGTCCAAAAGTATTTTGGAAGAAAGAATTGATTTAGCATAAATCTAGCCATATCGCCAAGAGTTCTAATCTTCCGCTCCACAACACCATTTTGTTGAGGAGTTCTAGGACACAAAAATTCATGACTAAAACCATTTGAATCACAAAATTTTTTAAAATCAGAATTTTTGAATTCGCCACCATGATCACTTCGGATACGAGTAATCATGTAGCCTTTTTCGGTTTGGACCTTTTTAGCAAAAACTTTGAATACAGAAATTGTATCACTTTTGTTTGTAAGAAAGAAGACCCATGTAAATCTTGAGAAATCATCTACAATAAAAAAAGCGTAGAGTTTTCCGCCAAGACCGGCTACTCTACTAGGACCAAATAAGTCCATATGAAGTAATTACAAAGGTTGGGTAGTACTTACAGTGTTTATTGATTTAAATGAAGATTTGGTGGCCTTATTCTTTTCACATTTAGCACATACCGTGTCTTTCTTGAATGTGATATCCGGCAGTCCTCTGACTAGCTTCTTGGTGGATAGTCTGGATGCAGTATCCATATTAGCATGACCAAGATGCTGATGCCATAGGAGCTTTTCATCTATGATGTAGCCTTTAAGATTATTGCCTAATGTAATACCCCAATCCCAAAATACGTAGGACTAGGTACATAGACATGCCAGCTGTATACATACGAAGTATACTCCAATATATGGAAACCTTGTATGAATATATAAGATGTAAAATGCAGTAAACCAAGAGTAGTCTAATCTCATCCACAATGTAAGAATAAAAGATATTATATAATCAACTGTAATAAGTCTTTGTACAATATGTTGGGCGGAGACAAATCTACTACCAACAAGTAAGGGGAAAATATACATGAAAACTGAAATAATTTGGCGGGAGTAGCAAAGAAAGACCCAAGACACGACATCTCCGAATGAATAGAGAAGATCGCGACCTCGGCTAGAATACATGCGAAGACAATAGCACACACCTGGGGAGATACCAGGTCCTCAGAGGGACGTAACAAGATACATAATATCAGGCCATATAAACTGAATAAATACTGCTCAATAATAATAAGTAAGATCGGATCATAACATGGTCCAATACCTCACCTCTTGGATTAGCGTACCATCCCCCCAACCAAACAAGGATAGGAGATGGCACACTAACCCACAGTGAAATATCTTTCCAAGTCACGAATCCAATATTGTATTCAGACCCCCAACAAGGTTCAATACCTTCTCATCGGAGTAGTAATCCACACCTAAGG
Organism: Iris pallida; assembly: GCA_029216955.1. Lineage (NCBI taxonomy): Eukaryota > Viridiplantae > Streptophyta > Magnoliopsida > Asparagales > Iridaceae > Iris > Iris pallida. The sequence goes on from JANAVB010037028.1 coordinate 33,709, forward strand.
AAACGTATCCTTCCTTTTTCATCGATAGTGTTACGAATAGATTTGTATTTCCAGTCATATGATGCGAGCATCCACTATCGAGAATCCACTTGCTTCTAGTTTATGAGGGAAGGTCCACCTACACCATGAGTAGATGTGACCTTTGGTACCCAGATTCTTTTGGGTCCTGAGAGGTTAGACTTTGGTACCCAAGCATATATATTTATATCAACTAATCTCCTAATCCTACATTGTAGAGAAATATATCCATGTAGGTTACAATAAGTTTATTTAGCATGCATGTTTATACTATAAGTATGTTGATAGTGGTGTCTATGATATCTATGTGCGACAGTAGAGTGAGTGTGGTGATGGTGTGCAGCAGCAGGGTAACTATAATTATCATAGTGACTGTATGCAGAAGCATAATGATGATAATGATTACGTGTATGTGTCTTACGTGCTGCATATGAATAGGTGTACATGAAAGCATGATTTTGTTTAGCATGTGGATGAGTGTTCTTGTGGTGACGTGCCTTTTTGTGTTGAGTTGGTACGTGTTTGTACGTGTTGTGACTATGAGACTGAACTTGCGGTTGTACAACCTGCTTGCCCAGTTTAATCTCTAATTTCTTAGAGACAGAATTCAACTCATCACATTTAGCAGTAAGACCGTGAATTCTACCTGTAGCAATTTTGAACTTGTTTTTCTCTTCAATAAGTTCTTTGTGTAAAGCCATGATCTCAAGTGTTTGTTTCTCAATGATTGATTCGGCATCGTGTAAGATTAATTTAAGCTTGGATACCTCTTCAGTATTTTCCGTGGGTGTAGTATTTCTAACATCTTCTAGTAAACATGAAAGTCTATGGATCTCGATTTCGTAGTCCTTGATCTTATCCTTTGCATGTTTATATTTATTGATTACCTTTTTGTGATCATCAAGTAGATCACCAAAGGCATCACCAAGTTCATCGAATGACAAACCATCATAAGAATCTTTTACCTTTTCTAAAGTCGCCATTAGACAGACGTTAGCTGTGTTTTGTGGAGAGTCTTCTTCCTCGTCTGAATCACAAGCCTCATTTTCATGCCAGATGCTAGTGTTGGCATACTTCCTTGTAGAAGGCTTCTTGTATGGCTTCTCATATCTGCTTCCCTTCTTTGCTAGGGGACAATCTTTCTTGACATGTCCTATCTTTTTACATCCGAAGCAGGTGGGTTCTTCTTCATCGTCTCTTTGTTCTCTCTTCTTTTTGTTGAAGCGTAGAAACTTTTTGAAGTTTTGAACTAAGAGAGCTTGATCGTCACCCTCAGAGTCGTCATCATCGGTGTTTTCTGAGCTAGTTCTTTGGCGATAAGCTCTCAATGTAATCTCCTTCTCTTTTGGAGCTATTTCTTTGAAGTCTATTAGATCGAGCTCATGCGACATCAACTTGCCCATCAACGTTTCTAGAGACATTGCCGTGAGATCATTGCCTTTGATGATCGTCGTGACTTTGGGGTTCCAAACCTTTGGCAATCCTCGTAGCACTTTGCTTATCTTCTCATGGTTGGAATAGTCTTTTCCAAGAGAGGATAGCGGGTTGACGACGTCGAAGAATCTGGTGAACATTTGAGTGATAGTCTCATTAGGCTTCATCTTGAAAGCCTCGTACTCACGTGTCAGACGGCTGACTTTCGATTCTTTGACTTGCGTGGTCCCTTCATGAGTTACCTCTAAAAGCTTCCATACTTCATACGAGGTCGTGCATGTGGAGACCCTGTTGAATTCAGTCATGTCTATGGCAAAAAAAAGAGAATTAATAGCCCTAGCATCTAGACTTGCCTGTTTCTTCTCATGATCAGTATACTTACCGTGGGGTTTCTTGATGAGACTTCCCTCGACAGTTATTCTGGGAGGTTTCTTGTAACCATCAGTGACTACAGTCCACAGGTCAAAGTCTAGAGACTTAACATAAAAACTCATTCTAATCTTCCAATAAGTGTAGTTGGTCCCATCAAATAGGGGTGGCCAATTTGTGGATTGACCCTCACCATAGTTGGTAGAGATGGGTTGTGTGGTTGCCATAGATCAACTCTAGGATGTAAGTCCTGTATCAAGAGAATAGAGCTCTGATACCAATTGAAGTACGTGTAGGCAACTCTAGAGAGAAGTGAATAGAGTACTTGTGAAAATAATGATCAATTAAAAAATCAACTCTATTCAATCCTAACTAGTAAATGATTAATCAGAGTATAATACAGAAATAAAATGGAGAATAGAAAGCATACACAGACACATCAATTTTTAACCTGGTTTCCCTCGTGGAGGACTAGTCCAGGCTTGAGAACTCTAGCTCAGGATTGAAATTCACTATTTGTGAAATAGCTTTACAACCATGTGCCTTTATACAAAAGAGCACGCCAACTTCTTAAAAAGATCGTTGACGCAAAACTTAAAATTTTTCAAGTGAGTTCTTGAAGACTCGTGCACAAAACTTCTAATTGACTCGCACCGAGCACCTTGTAGGCTTGAAAAGTTTTGTGGCTAGTAGATGAGAAGAGTAGGGCTCTTTAGGATGTATAAGCTATAAGAGAGAAGAAATGAGAAGATTGGATGGATTGAAATGGGAGAAAAGGGTGCCTATATATACTAGTCCTGGAAGGCAGAGTTCGGCTAGAACTATGTCCAAAATTCAAAAATTATGCCGTTGGATAACTTGCAATGTGCAATCCCTGAAAATTAGCTCCTGAAAATTATGAGACAGAGTTCGGCCCGAACTCTGTGTGGGGGCAGAGTTCGGTCCGAACTCTGCCTCCTAGGAGACAGAATTGCTCAATGGGCTAAATGGGCTTTGGCAGTTTGGCTTTTTGTTTATGGGGCTTTTTGGTTATCTAGTCTATGGTTGAGGTACTCAGTGTGACTCAATGTACAATAGCCTAGACTCAAATAAAATAAAAAAATACAGACTTTCGAAGACAAGTTTTAGCAGTATTCGTTGATGATTGTCCGATTAGATGTGTATAAGTCATCTGTTTTGTAGCTATGATAACAATGTATGTGTCAAGTTGGATCGTGTCCAATATCGATTTGTTAATTATCAAGATTAGGTTGACTGCGATCCAGTTTGGGTCAACAGGTCACTCGAAGAGGGAATGAAACTCGACTATGAGATTACGTATCTCGACCAACTCATCAATGTATACATTTATACACATATAAATATATATAAAATATATATATAGACACACACACACGCACACACACACACACACACACACACATATATATATATATATATATATATATACACACACACACATAAAGAGGAAACCCATATATATACATAAATAGCAGATAATTAGGGTATAAACCCAACGACCACTCCCCACAAGTCCAAAATTTCATATACGAGTTATAAACTCAGAAATCATAACTAAAATCTCAGGAAATCAAATTATGACAAAAATCAATTCAATATATATATAGTCGAAACCTGAAAACTCAACTCGAGACCAAAATCGCAAAATACACAACTAGAACTAGCGAAGCATGGCTAACACGAAGGTCTATATGTGTTTGACGTGCTCGAGTATTTACGGGATCGAACCCGTGTCCGTATCGTGGCCACGGAGTGCGTATCGAAAAATTGGATATGCGTGTCGGAACATGCACGTGCGTTTCGCCCGATTGGACGTCGCACACAATGCGAGAAGCCTCGTGCATGTGCACGTAGCTAGGTAGGGTCTCGGGCTAGATCTATGATACACTGATATGACACTACGTCGTGTCTACGCGACATAGGACACGCGGATCCCGCACGGCCAGTGCGTGCGTGCATGCGCGTGCGTGCCCGTGGGCGCATGTCGAGCCCGTGGCTCGCGATTCGAGCCATCGTGTCTCGAGATTGAGTCCCTGGGTAGCCCAAGTATAGGGCTTCATGCTCGTGCTCCTGGAACGGGTCCACGTCGTATCGTGTTCGCGTACGAAGGCCGTGTCAGCGGCACTTTTCAGCCGCATGCACGGTGGTGGATGAACCGTGCGCGTTGGATTTTTCAGCGCACGCTTCACGAAACGTCATAAAAATTAGGATCATATGGGCAGAGGTTGCCCCCACGCATCCATAAAATTTCACACAAAACGGAGCTCTGTGCGTCGAGTTATGATGCACAGACAGCAGGACATGCACGGGGCCGTGCATGGGCCTCGTGCACGTGTGTCCGTGTCAGATTCGGACACTAAAATTGTGTCAAATCACGATCCGTCTTCACGAAAGTTATTACAAATAATATTAGCAAGGAATTCATGAAAACAGAACCTAAAAATAATAATTTTCAGTTGTAAGTAGCATTTTGTCGAACACGTGTTCCATAGGACCGACACGTGCCTGATATGGCTATCGAACGAAATCACAAACCTACCAAACATCATGCACAGGTCTGGGGTACCTATATGGATACATCTATGAAGAAAAAACAGAATTAACAAGTGTTTAGAGAGATTTACCTATTGTGTGTCAAAACTCAATGAAATAAGCCTCCCAAACACGTCAATTGTCGATTCCCTCCGGTAAAATGCCTCTGATCCCTCGCTAGCAAGTCTCCAGCAGGTTCCTCTCCTCCCAACGGTCGCAATGCACTTTGTTTGGAAGGATTTAGGTGAGAAATAAGAGAATGGGACTTTTGGAGGAGAAGAAAAAAAGTAGGGTTTTGAATTTGTGACGGCTACTAGTTTCTCACAAATGAAAAGGAGGTGGCCTGCTCTGTTTGGCTGGCCAAGGGGGTATTAGGGTTAGGTTTAGGGTTTGGTCATGGGCCAACACTCCTCAAGTTGCTTTAAAGGCCCATTGACAAAAAAGGATTAAAGGCTTATATAAAAATGACCTAAAAATGAATTAAATGATTCTTAAAATAGACAATAATTCTAAATTAAAATTCAAAAATCCAATAATAAATCTAATTATATTATTAGGCTTCTAATCAAGGTTGACTAAGGTTATACCACCTTCTACTACCCGAAACATCAATCAAAGCCACACACCAATCAATTTAATTAATAAAAAAATAAGAAAAATCAAATTAGCACATAATGACTAGAATACCCTTAGTTAGAAAAATGAGTGTGACAAATCTACCCTCCTTAAAATAATTTCATTATCGAAATTAAAGTGGTCATACTCCTTCTAGGTCAAACCCCCAACAATCATAGTCTTAAGAAAACTTATCTAAATCATATAGTTGGAAGGATATCATACATGGTTAATGGCAGGTAATATCAGTCTGAGGTCTCATTATCTAGCCATTATAGTCATACTAGATCAAAAGTAGTTATAAGGTATCAAAATATACAAACAATATGGTAGGGTACAGTAATCATCAAGACAGGATAAGGTATAGGTCAAGAACTCACCTCTACTAGGTCTGGTAACTGGCACTCTCTCCTGGAGATAGGCCTTGACTAGGGGTAGGTGCAGTAGGACAATGTATCATCCTATGTCCAGCTGACTCACATAATAGGCACAATCCTAGTCTCTTCCTACAGTCCTTCCATATGTGCCCAGGTTTCTTACAGAAGGCACAGGTAGGCACTCGCTCAATTGGCCTCTGCTGGACAGGAATCTGAACTGGATAGGCTGGTATAGGCTGGAAGCCGGGGTACTCCTGAGTCTCTGGGTATATACTGCTCCTCGCCCTCTTGGGACTAGTTCTCTCCTCGAATGCATATAATCCCACAACAGTTGGATACCGAGACTCTGCTCTCTCATAAGCTCAGCCTGAAGTCTCTTTATCTCCCATACATCCTGAAGAAGTCTGTAAATCTGAGCCCCATCAGGAATGGCATGGGGTACCACTCCAGGAGGCAAAGGGAGGTCCTCAGTCTTCGGCTGAACTGCAGCCCTCTCCTGAAGGATAGGAGATGGAGGAAAACTCTCCGGTGAGGATGCTAACACCTCCTGAGCAATGGAAGGGGGAAGTACAATCTCGGTCTCATCCGGAACTGCAGCTGTACACTAGGGACAGACTCTGGTCATGGGTGCCATACTGGAAAAGATAAGGAAAACAATAAATCATCGGGCTGTAAGGCAGTCTATCATCATATATGAAAAGTGGTAATTATAAAAAAATAACTAAGAATTACCTATAAAGCGTTACAACTCTAAAGATGATTAAAATCGAAAGTTTAAAGCACGACTGTCAATAGCATTGAAATCCAATCATGATATACATAAAAGAAAATTTTGTCTCGACACGATCTAAGCTGATCAATCTCTGGGAAAATCAAGATTTGGGCAAGATGGGGAACAAGGTCATCGAAGTCTGAGCACGAGCATCCAAGGATGGAGATCCAGGTCACAATTAAATTTAATTCAATTGAGTACGACCCAGGATATTAATGCGATAAGAAAAGATGACCAAAGTCGATTGGTCGTGATCAAGGGAGTTAGGATTCAATGATATTGAAAACTTTTAAAGGATAATTCAAAGATATAGAATAAGTCAATTTCCTCCTTTTGATAGGGAAAACAAAAGACAAGGTTTAATAGGGAAGTCAAGTTAATCATCTCTCTCTGATACCATCAAGCTTATCTAATCATCATTTGCCAATCATATCTTTATCTCATAAGTCCAATTATGAAAATCAACTTTTATATAACTACCACCAAGAATTTATACCCTTTCCTTATGAATATTGGACCTTGTCATGATCATCATAGGCTCAATTCCTAAATTCCAAAATATTACTCATGAAGCATACCCTATTATTTATTAACACTCAATACTAACCACTTAATCATCTTTAAATCCAAATTCTTCCACCTTGTCTTAAATTAGATCCGAAATCTCTAAATTAAGTTTTATGAAATCCTTGAACTTGTTCAAATTACTCTCCTCGTGTTATTCAATCTAAAACCACTAGGCCTTACAAAACTTATTCTCTATTATAAAATCAACCTTCATATTTCCTTCAACGTACACCTTCAAATATTATTCTCCTTAAAATTTAAAATTTCTCAAAAATCTCTATATTTTCTATAACTCAAAAAATCTTATGTTCTTTCTGTTCTTAACCATTTTCTTGCAATATCTTATTCGATTTTGTATTGCCATCGAATACAGTTAAAATCTCTTCCCTATTACTAAATCCCTAAATCTAACATCATAGCCTTAAAGTAAAATGTCTCAAGAATTAATAACCAAAAATTATCCAAGTCCTCAAACTATGTCGACCTCGAATATCCTAGTCAGTTAGGAAATACATCTATAAATTATTTATATCCAAAATATTTTTCTATGTGTGATCGTTCCTAAATTGATAATATAAATCTCTTGATTTTATTCTCACTTTTTACCACACCTCTATCTCAAAATTCTATATCAAAGACCAACATTTAGATTCCTACCAAGATTACCATATGTTAACAAATTACGTCTTTTCTGACTTAGATGATTTACGTTACTTTCTCGACCTTTCCAAGGTAAAAAGGTATAGAGATTCGAAGGTTTAAAAGTACAGATGACAGAATTAGATACGAGATAGGTGATTGATGTAATTGGGACAGAGTTAACTAAGATGAGGAAAAAATGGTAATATAAGAAATAATGGCAAGAAAGAAATAATGATAAAATCTGTTCTTGATCATCTGTTCAAAAGAAATGAACCAATTTTAAGATATAATCTGATAACCATACACGTCTTCCTGAAATCATGTTGCTAGAATTTTGCCACACTAGTAAGCATAGCTGCAATAAGCAATAGAGTCTGTAACTAAGGTATACACCTTATAATCATGTTATTTAGAATTCTTACCACGCCAACCGGTATGGCTGCAAGAAAATCTAGATTCTATAACTAGGATAGTATATCTAAAATCAGGCTCTATGTTCTTGTCATACAAGCCAATATGACTGCGATAAATTCTAAACTCCATAAATAAGGCAGATATTTACCTTTCTCGTTGTTCTTATCAAATATGTTATCAGGTTATACCCTAAATTCCAAAAATAAAAATAAATATATAGATATATAAATACAAACTCAAAGTCAATAACTAACATCAAGATTCAAATTCAACAATGAATCCATCAAAATCAAATTCAATAACAAGGAGTAATGGGTGAATCAAATCAAGGAAAAAAGATTTCAAATCGAAGCTAAGATGAGATTCTCAAGGGTCGTCCCAGGAATCTCTCAAGGAATTCTAGCAGTGATTGAGTATCCTCTCATTCTAACACTTTACTTCCTATACTCTATAGCAGGCTCGTAGTAGTACAACTAAGTCGTTGTACTACCACGATATCACATTAATGCAAATCTGGACCTACATGGGCCACCACTAAAAATGTGTCACGACCCGCACCCAGTGTAAGGTCACGAGAAGTGGGTACGTCCAGCCTACGCTGTAGTATCGATGGTGGAACGTTGTCCTAGGTCACAACATCTAACATAATATAGAATATGCTCCGAAAGGATAACAATATATAAGGTACAACTCAATCACAATATCTAAGATAGAATAGAAGATAAGATAATCTCGAAAGGGAGTCACAAATATGAATAATAAGTCTCGGTATAAACCACACCATAAATAATATCTCAATACAATCTCAATGACTCATAAAGCAAATTAATAAGATAAGTCTAGACTAAGCTAATGGAAAGTCCTCGATGACTACTGGATCCTCCTGAGGGTCCAGGTTACCTGTGTCAACTAGGCCTGCTCCATAGTAAGTATCGCAGCAATCCTCATCATCTGTAATATTTTCAACAGGTCCAGTCAGGACAGGAACGAATACATATCTCTCACACAGTTCATAACATGAAAGGAAAATATGAACAAGCTATAGAATAATATGCATGAAACGTTGTAAAGAAATAGTAGAGAGACTGTAAAAAAAAAGATCATGATACAGTGGAAATAGATATACATGGTATAGATAAAAAAACTGAACTAACTACGTGATTCAGAGCATATGTTTGGTTATGTAAACAGGCTTAGGTTATACATGACTTAAATCTAATTTGGAGTTGTACATGATAATGATGTAGATCACATAACCAAATAAATACTCCCCCTGCCCCAATCAGTACACAAATATCTGTCCAGGTTATGTTATTGTACATGAAAGGTAGTATCTCAAATGAAGGATCAGTCCATATGAAACAACTGGTTTATACATGAAAAGCTCACATGATCATGAGTGTACATGAATGTCACATGAGTATACATGAATAAATATGAATACAAAGATCAATAGACGATGCACATGATAAAGTACATGAGCACAATATACCCAATTTATTCGAGGGGATAACATCGTATGAAGAGATCCATATAGTACTAATCCGTGATAACATCGTAACAACATCAAGTAAACTAGTCTATCACAACTGAATATGTCCAAACAAGTATAAAACTGTCAAATAATGTACTCGCTTGATAATCCAAGCTGCTCATGAGGAAGTGTAACTGAACTGGAGTGATGTAATCCTATTTAAAATAACCATAAGTCACAACATGGTCTAAAATATCATAAGAAAGGTCTACAATGCAATTCTACATGATTCTAGGTCCTTCTAGGTCAAAGTCAACCCTTGGACAACTCTGGTCAAACCTGGTAAACTATAAGTCAACTAGTCCATTTACTAATTTTTCGGTCAAATACAAGTTATCAAGTCATTTTAAGCTCGTTTGAGTCAATTTGGATCAAGTTTGACCCAAAGTTGACTTTTGTCAACTTGGTCAACTTGTCGACCGACTCGGCCATTCTAGGCTCATTGGGTCAATCCTAAACTGACTCAATACTCCCTTGGTTACATTCATAAGCAAACAATTACATATATATATATATATATTTTATATATATATATATATATATATATATATATATATTTTATATATATATATATATATACACACACCATAAAGCCAACAGAGAGCATACCACTACTCTGGCCAACATCACCGCCTTCTCAGTCGCGTACCCTCCTTTCTCTTACCTGGGCTGCCCGCTGTTGTACAGCAGATCGGGTGCGAACATCTTCGACAGTCTCATCGAAAAAATAAAAAAAATTAGAAGGTTGGCATAACGCTACACTATCGCCCGGCGACAAAATCATACTGATTAACCTCCATCCCAATTTACACCCTAGCAGCTTGCTCCATTCCGAAAAAGGTTCTCAACTCCATCGAGAAACTCTTCGCCAACTTCTTCTGGGGCCACAATGACGCAAAAAAAAATACCATTGGGCCAGCTGGGACTCTATGGCCAAGCCAACCAACGAGGGCGGTTTGGGATTCTCCCAATTGTAGCACATCATCGACGCTTTCTCCATGAAACTGTGGTAGAAGCTTCGTGTAGGGCGCATCCTTTGGGCTCGGTTTATGAAGGCCAGATACTTCGAATACATACACCGGCCACCGCTATCAGCAATAGCAGAGCATCTGCGGCTTAGCGTCGCATACTTCAAGGTTGCACTCTCGCAGACCCTAAGATTCGCCTTCAGCTGGGTGAAGATTCTCCCCGACTTTTGGTCGCTTCGCCTGTCGGAAAGATCAAAGATATGTGTAACAACGGAGACAACTAGAATTGGCAGAAAGTTCGAGACTGGAGTAATGACGAGACCGTGACTGCCCTTCGGAACTCTGGTCTGAAGATTGGCACGGACAAAGACACTCTCAAGTGGGCAGAGAGCACCAACGGCGCATTCAACATCGCATCCGCAAGAAGGGTCGTATGCGGACCCGGAACTCCTGTCCCTATTTTGAGCCCCTTCTGGCATCCATGTATTCGGAAGAAATGGTCGTTCCTGCTCTGGCGGGTAGTTCGCAAGAAACTACCCACTGATGACAACCTCACCACCATTGGCTTCAGCCTTGCATCAGCTTGTCATTGCTGCGTCGAGAAACAGTAGGAAATGATTGACCACATCCTTCGCCACGGAGATTCCTTAACCACCATTTGGGCGTACATCTCCCAACGATGCAGTATAACTATTGTTGATGGGTGCTTCAACGATCTCCTTGCTATATGGGCCTCCGCGTCGCACTGCCATCAGATCGTTGCAGCTGCCACAACGTGGGTCATTTGGAAGAACCGCAACAAAGCTAGATTCGAAGGGCGCCAATTTTCTACCGCTCAGCTCATTCTAGACGTCATCCGCCAGGGTCTTAAGACAGGACGCCTTTGCAACCATGGACAGCAGTCTTTCTGGGATTTTTTTTCCTCATGAGCTAGTTAGGAGTGGCCCCCCTTTTTGTTTCTTTTCTCTGCTTCTTTTTGCGCTTACTTGTAAAGACTTCGACATTTTACGCTTTACATGAATAAAAAGGGGGGCTTCTAAAATATATATATATATACATACACACACACTCACACACACACACACACACACACACACACACACACACACACACACACACACACACACACACACACACATATATATATATATATATATATATATATATAACCTTACTTGTGAAAAGAGGTTGAGTGGGTGTGTGTCGACAAGGGACTGTTGTGAGGGTTCAAAACTGAGAATAATAGCTAAATATTTAACTATGAGACTATATCATATATATATATATATATATATATATATATATATATATATATATATATATATATATTTAGAAAAATATATATATATATATTTAGAAAAAAAAAAAAAATATATATATATTTAGAAGGGGGAATTTTATTGATGTATTAGGCGCAAAATGGAAAAGCCTATACAAGAAGAGCACCAAGCGCTGGCAAAAGAAAAGAAACGGCTAGGCAAGCCGACAAAACAGAAACAAGAAGACAGAGACTAATCTAGGGTCTCCCAGAATTTGGGCGTAGAGTACGGGTAACGCCTCCAGATCTTTAGGATCTGTCTGATGATTTCTCTGTACAGTTGGGGGGGTGGGAGATGTCGGCCCTCGTATCCGAACTTGTTCCTGTTTTTCCATAGGACCCAAATCCCTGCGGCTACGACGATCTGATGTCCGTGGGAAACGCCCCAGCTGGACAGGAGATCGTTGAAGCCCCTATGGGGCCTTCCTAAACTTGGTGCTGAGACTCGTCCAAATGTTCTTGGCCAGATCACCGGAGGTTAGGATGTGCTCCGCAGATTCCGCTTGGGGCACAGTAAAGCAATGGCAACTCGATGTGAGGCTGTACCCAAACGAGGTGATTGCGTCGTCGGTAGGGAGCTTACGGAAGTGGGCTCGCCAGATAAGGATCGACCATTTGATGAGGATGCATGTGTGCCAGAAAGGAGCGATAAGGGATGATGGGGTCCCGTTGCCGCGGGCGACTGACCTGGCAGAATTTAGTGAGAACCTGTCGTCCGGGTTAGGGGACCATCTCGTGATGTCCGGAGTGTCGGAGAGACAGAGATTCACAGTGGCGAGATAGGCGGCAGTCGTTGGACCGAGCCAGATCCGGACACGGTCCCAGATCCATCCGGACGTGGGATCCCAGAGCTCGCGAATCTGGCCCTTCTACGAAGGGGATCCGGGAGGGTGCCAGAGGTGCCCACCCAGCCATCGATCATGGCTCATCGATGAGTAGCTGTTGCCTAGCTGGATGTGCATGAGGGGGTCAGCAAGCTGACGGTCGCGGGTAATCCGTCTCCAGGATGATGATGAATGGTTGTTGACTAAGGCCGTTCTAGGGTGGAAATATCTGAAGTATCTCGCTTGCTTGAAGCGAGTCCAAATTGAATTGTCCGTGCGCAGTTTCCATCATAACTTCATGGAGTATGCGTCGACGATGTATTCCAATCTACATAATCCCACACCTCCCTCGAAGGTGGGGTTAGCCATAGTGGTCCAGCTGCCCAGTGGTGCTTATCTTTGCCTTTGTTGTGACCCCAGAAGAAGCGGGCGAAGAGGGATTCAAGCGAAGCGAGAACCTTTTTGGGAGGGTTGCAGACCGCCAGGGTGTAAATAGGAATGGAGGATAGGACGTGCTTGATCAGAATCAGCTTACCTCCAGGCGAGAGGGTGGAATTATGCTACCCCTCGATCCTTTTCCTGATGGCGCTGACCAAGTACTCGAAGATACCCGAGTTTGCCTTACCATAGACTAGTGGGCACCCTAAGTAGGTAAAAGAGGAATATGCTATGGAAAAGGAAGTCAGATTGGAGATTGTCGCAGAGTGAGACCTGTCCGTTTTGTGATGGGTGTAGATGATGCTCTTGTTGTTGTTGATTCTTTGTCCGGAACATCTGGTGTACCTGTTCAGGGTTTGAAGGACCACCTCGATAGAGCCTATGTCTCCGGAGGAAAATATGAGGACATCGTCAGCGTAAGCAAGGTGGGTGATGATGGGGCAGCCGGTGGTAGTATGAAAGTACTGGAACCTCGGGGTATTGGGCATGCTCTTAAGGTTTCTGCTAAGGGCCTCAGCAGTGATGATGAAGATAGTGGCAGAAAGAGGATCCCCCTGGCGGACGCCACGGCTAGCGGTGAAGAAGCCATCGGCCTGGCCGTTGATCACGGTAGAGAACCAGGAATTGTTGATGGACCTGAAGATGTTGTCAATCCATGGTTCGGAGAAACCAAAAGCCCTGAAAATCCAGATCATGAATTACCAGTCAAGGCGGTCGTAGGCTTTCTCCATGTCTAGCTTAATTGCGATGTTCCCCCCTTTAGCCGAGAATTTCATGCAAGTGACCATCTCCTGAGCGAGAAGGATATTGTCCAGATGTTACGCCCTTTCACAAAACCGCTCTGCTCCTCGGATATAATTTTGGTCAGGAGATCCGACATCCGGTTAGCGATAATTTTTGCGATAATTTTGTTGGCAAAGTTACATAGACTTATGGGGCGGAAGTCTTTGAAGGTGTCTGGGTTGTCTTTTTGGGGATACGAATGAGATTAGTCCGGGATAAGAATTTAGGGTAACTAGCTCCTTGAAAGAAGGAAATCGAAGCCTCATAAAAGTCTGGACCGATGATGTCCCAGCAATGTCTGTAGAATACCCTGCTGAACCCGTCGGGTCCGGGAGCGCTGTGCTCGTCGAGATCCCATACCGCGGTCTGCACCTCGACAGCGGAAGGGTGGGAAAGGAGCTGCTCGTTCTCATGCTCGGTGATAATGCAGGGGATCTCCACCAGCACCTTCTCGTCCATGACGACCGCCTCCATGGTGAAGAGATTGGAAAAGAAGCTAGCCACAGCCTCTTGGATCCTTTGCTAGTCCGTTAGCTGGTTGCCGTTGTTATCGGAGATACGGTGAAGGTTGAGCTATTGTCTGCGGCCTTTAACGCTGTAACGCCCCAATCCCAAAATACATAGGACCAAGTACGTGAATATGCCAGCTGCACATATACGAAGAATACTCCAATATATAGAATCCTCGTATATGCACATAAGCTGTAAATAAATAATCACAGACCAGAATAACATATCTAATCTCATCACAGCTCAACACAGAAGATAAATAAGTCCAAATGAATAAAGCAGAGTATCAAAAGATAGCCGGGTGAACATACTCACTCCAAACAGCTATGAAAAATAGTCTCACAAGATCGGAGTCCGACCTCCGCAAAAATAGAAAGAAAAGAGATATAAAATAATGTCTACAACTGTCTCAAATAAGAAATAGACTAGAAGTCATAAGGCACTGCCCCGTCATCAATATAAGATAGCTCCAATGTCGCTCCGTACTCCTGTAGAAAATCGTCTAAACCTGGAGAGATAACCAGGTCCTCAGGGGACATAGCAAGATACAAGAAAACACCATGCCATATAAACTGTGATAATATAATAAGGGAGAAAGGTATGCATGCAATCGGGTTCCTAACCATTCTACTGTGAATATGCAGTTGAGATACATTCCTTCGACGCATGAGCCCTGGCTGAATATAGGATCCGGTATAGTCCCCTCTCGGGCACCAGTGACCAAGAGCATGTCGTTGAAAAACGACAGTGGCCAACCTGAGAGGCTCATACCCGTATCTCCAGTGGAGCTTCCGGGTTACAAGGAAAGTACAATCGAAGCCCATACGTCAGGTAATGTTCTCCCCACCCAATGTCTAGTATCATCATCTCCATGACTGGCATGTACCTCTAATAACCGCCAAGTCTTCTAGCATGCAATTCTATTGGCAGTTACCCCTATCCGTCGCACGCACCATACGTATCGGTGGCCAGCCGACTACGCAGATACGTGTCCTATATGTGACTCATATCACGTGATACAACAAGTGTCAAGGCCGTACGAGATATACCAATACCTCAACATCAATGGGTGGTCAATAAGCTAAGTCAATGCAAGAGAATAAATAAAGCAAGATAACGACCGATAGAGTCGCTTGCACCCAAGTGTGACTTGGACGCACAGTTTAAATAACACAAAATAAAATGCTGAAAATAACAACTAAAAATAAGAATATAATAATCATAGAGTAAGGTGGCAAGGTATCTTGCCTGGTGGTGCAAAGTGGCAAGTCCAAGAGTAGCAAGTGTCAGCACCAAAACTCATAAATCACAGATGACTCCAAACGCTGAAACAAACATCAAAATGATCTCGGTGAAAAAGATATACCTAGGAAACGTCTGTCCAAAAGTCAAATTCTGGAATAGGGGCAAAATCATAATTTCGGGTCAAAACGATGTCCGTCGTTGGACCCGCTTTGCACCGAAACGTGTGCCAAAGTCTACGGTCTCTAAAGTCATCAAACTACATGTCTATGGTTTTAGTTTGAGGAGAGGAACTCAACGGTATGTCCAGTTTTGGATTCCGAGGAGCCATGTACAAATTCGCCCGTTTGAGTGGGTCGC
This sequence comes from Iris pallida, assembly GCA_029216955.1. Lineage (NCBI taxonomy): Eukaryota > Viridiplantae > Streptophyta > Magnoliopsida > Asparagales > Iridaceae > Iris > Iris pallida. The sequence continues at coordinate 49,447 of JANAVB010037028.1, forward strand.
GGGCCCGCCAAAAATGGGTTCCGATTCGACCTTCTCAGAATCAAACCAAACTTGGCATGCAGGACCAGAATTTCGATCCGGACCTATTGGCGCAAGTTTCGTCTCGATTCGACGACTGTACACGAAGTTATGGACAAGTTTACAAAACACCGATACGGGGGTATCTTGACGGATACGCGTTGATTTCGTCGCGGACACGCGACGATACTGAGTTCCGTCAGTTCCCACACGTCAGCAACGTCCATACGCGCCTTTCGATGCGTATAACGCGCGACCACGTCGCCCGATTTGTCGGGGCGTACGTCGTATCCTGGAAATTTTCTGAAATTAACACTTTAAAAAACAGTTTTTTGCCCAACTTCAACATCAGTTTATTTCTTACACGTTAATTGAAACAACGATCCAGAAGATGCGTTGTGATCTCGGTTATGTTGTCTTCACATGTGTTCAATTTATTTTTACAAAAGTTTAATGGACAGCGAGAAAAGTGGCCGACAAGTTGGCATTTCAAAACAGTTTTTAATATTCAGAAAAGTGGGTTTTTCTCCAACTTCGTCTCGATTTTTCGAGCAAGTTGGATAGCCATGTCAAAATCCACCTGGGGGATCTTGAAGAGGGTCATGAGGACTTTATCTAGGATTTTCTAGATCGAAAAGTTATCAAGTACAATCGAAGTAAAGTTCGAGGAAAGTTGAGTACCTGGTTGAGTTTAGAAATAGGGTATCACTGTTTCGGGATCTATTTCGACGTGCTTGGCGAGGCTTCGATGCACGCACGGTGGCCGCAAGCAACCTGGGATGTGCGCCTGGGGTTCGTGGTGAAGTGGGCTTCAGGAGGAAGAAGATGTTCGGAGGGTTAGGGTTTGGTTTCGTGGGGTTTCGGTTCGTTGAGTAGATTTAAATACCTTCTCCACCGACTTGTATTACTAATAGGACTTGGAATATGGGGCTCGGGTTGATACTCCTATGGGAACTGCTCTCGGTTATAGGGGTGGGCCAGGTTAATCCGTATAGCAGCAGCTGCTGCTACGTTTTACTTGGGAGGGGTCGGTTTGTAAAGCCACAGCAGCAAGCTGCTGTTCACAAAGCATTGTGGGGGTCGGGCCCCCCCTCCTCTCTCTGCAGCTTACAGCTGAATGGGGGTTCGGCCCCCCCACCAACGCTGCTTATTATTATTATTTTTTTCTTTTTCTTTTACCACTACTTATATATATATATATATATATATATATATATATATATATGAATAAAAAAATCTAAAAAATCATATAAATTATTAATACGTAACAAAATGGTTTTTAATAATTGAAAACTATATCTATTAACAATTAGAAATATATCAAGCACTATTATACATATAATATCTAAAATTACGAATATACCAATTACCACATTAATTCCAAATAATATCAAAAAATTATTTTTAAAACACTAAAATATTTAGAAAATATTGGGGGTTTACAAACGCATGCGTGGAAGAAGCTGGAGTTGCGGTCCCCTTCGTTGTCCCATTTAAGTCTAGTTTTTGTTTCCAGAATTCCGTTTCGACTTTAAGCCTGGACTTTAGGATAGCTTTGGCGAGGTTGAGCGCAGTCCGCGCTTCGGGGGATCTGTTAGCAACGTAAGAGATCTCGGTTCGGGTAACATCATCTTTCGCTTTTTTGATCTCCTGAAAGATGTTGCCGAAAGCTGCCTTGCTCCACCTAGAGAGCCTTGCTCTTGGCTCGTAGTCTGGTCGCAACTCTATACAACGGGTCAGCGTCGTACACTGAGCACCAAGCTGAAGCTACCTCAAATTTGAAACTGGGATGATGCCTCCAGAAATCCAGGAATTGGAAAGGTTTCTTGATGCGGTGGGAGCTTATGCTGATCTCGATGAGGAGGGGAGAGTGATCGGATTCTGTGGTGTTTATGTAGGAGAGGCTAGATATGAGCCCCATATCAGCCCAGTGGCTATTGATGAGGGTACGGTCGAGGTGGGAGTATTGACGCCGAGAGCCTTCCTACATATTGTACCAGGTGAAAGCGTTGCCGGAGAAAGGAAGGTGAGCGAGGTGAGCGTTGAAGGTAAAATTGTTGAAGTCGTCCATAGCCGGTAGTGGAGGCGGTTGCCCTCCGGACTTCTCGTCACTACTAGAGATGGTGTTGAAGTCGCCTAAGTACATCCACGGGAGATTCTAGAGGGAGAGGTGGGTGTCAAGCAGGTCGGCCCAGAGAAGTTTTTTTTTCTTGGAAGTCACAGCTGCCGTGAACGGCGGAGATTAAGGTTCTGTTCCAAAGTTGGGGGTGTTCCACCCAGAAGGAGAGGGCTTGGCAAGAATCCTGGACCATGCCAGATTTGATGCCAGCACTGGCGAGAATCCAGATGTCGTGACTGCCAGCCAGCGCAGTCGCGAAACCCAGTTGAAGTTGGATGCCGGTGATTCTTTTCTTGGGGATTTTGGGTTCAATGATCACTAGGATGTCGATTTTCTAAATTTTCTTGAGGCTAAGGATTCTGTTCAGCGTCGGTTTGTTTGATATGCCTCTAACGTTCTACGAGAGGATGTTAAACATTGGGTTGGGGGAGTGGGTGAGGAGGTTGAGCTTGGCTGCTGACCTTATGGTCATAGCCGCTTGCTGATTCTTTTTCTTGCTTTTTTTCTTTTTTTTCGAGGAAGATTTCTTGTTGGAAGTTTTGCGGTTGTCACTGGCCTCTGACAAGCCAATAGGTGAGAAAGTACGATCGACAGCCACTGAGCAGTAACTTGCCACCTCGACGTCGTCAAGCGCGCACAGGGGGTTGTTGCGATCAAGGAAATCGGCATCCTTGGCTTGCCAGAATCTGCCAGTGAGAGGGGAGCAAGCGTCTTGGGGGCTTCGATGAAGACAGAAGAAAGGGCCGGATCAGAAGTGGATAACTCTTGTCCGTCGACAATAAGGCAAGGGTCATGGTTCACCACGAGCTGCTCACGTAGGTGTTCACCAATGGAGAAAGGGGGGAGTGCAGCTGGTGCCCAAGGGCTTGAGGGGGGTGATAAGGGAGATCTGAAGGGGCATATTGTCGCTGCAAAGGGGGGTGGAGGTGGGGGGTAGAGGGGTTGTCGGATCTTGACGCGACGGTGCTTGAAATGACCGGCTCTGCCTGGAAGATGTTGTCTGAATCGGGAAATACATGATCAAAGGTGTGCTCATAAGGGCTCTCGGGGGAGTTATCGCTGTCGATTATGGCAAAGGAATTCGAGAGGGTGATGATGGGGGGATTGTAGGGAACGATGGCGGAGTCGGACGAGGGGAGGGGTCTCGAGCTCTGCGGAGGAGGGGTTCCTGAGTGCCGGAGGGGGGAGTGGGTGAGGTGTCAGGAAAGGAGATGCGGGGGGTGGTGGACGCGACCGAGTCACAAGGTTTGCGGGGTCCAGGCTTCTTGAGATTTGGGTTGGCCCGGAAGCAGCGTTACAAGGAATGACAGCTCATCTGGCAATATTGGCAATAAATAATATTTTTGTCATATCCCAGTGGTTGTCTGATCGTCTGATCTCCAAGCTCTATCTCTATCATTTTGGGGGGTACCTTGGAGAGATCAAGCTCAACACAAATCTTCGCATAGTTGCATTTTGAAAGGTTACGTGTTTCTTCCGCGATGGTGACTAGGGACTCGAAGGAACTGGCGATACGCTTAAGAGCAGTTGCGGGAAAGCACACCAGGAGGAGGTTGGGTAGGGTGACCCATATGGATATGATCGACGAATCCACAGCGGGGTTGAATTTGGGTGACCATTTGACGATTTTAGCAAACTATGAGTCGATTTTGGTAGGGCCCTTGGCCCAAACTATGTTACAGCCCTGGTCGGAGGACAGGTGCAGGAACATGTGCTTGGGATCGAGAGGGGCAACCCGGTAGGTGTCTGAGAGACCCAGAGCAGCGATAGCTTCCTTCACCCTAGCTATCTTTGGACAACCGAAGGTGAACTTTAGGACGAAGGACTTGAGGAAGGTGGAGGATAGGGAAGTAATGTCCGCGTCGGAGAAGGGAACTCGGATTGGTATCCATCAGATGGTGGTACGAACACAATTTCAGAGAGGACGATCTCTGCGGGAGGGGGGAGGGACCTTAGCGCGGACAGGCCGCAAGGCTTCGGCGTAAGAAGGGACTGGAGAGGAACCGGGCCGCCCAGAGGGGGGGAGGGGGGAGCTAGGGAAGCGGGCGGGCAGTTGGGGTCGGGAACGGTCGAGATGTCGGCACCACCAGCCACAGGCCCGTCTGCAATATGGGGAAGGAGTCCTAGCGTATGGGATACCAGCGTAGAGGTAGGGGGCTGGCCCACAAAGGAGGAGCTATCCGGCACCTGGCGGCCCGCTACTGAGGTAGAATGCTGACCCACAGTGTGGGAGCCTCCGAGCGTGTCACCCTCATTTTTCGTATTTCGTATTTATACTCGTAGTTGGATTTTGGCATGTATTTTATTTTTCTCGACTTGCAAAATTTTGGGTTTTCTCATATTTTGGGTTTCGGCTCGGCTCGGTTTTAGTTGGGTTGGTTTGATTTTAAACCTAATGGAACACCTTAACCTATACTCCACCCTTCTTCCACCACAACCCACCTTCATTAAAATTCCCACCAACTATTCTCTCTCCTCATTACTTCCCTCATTAAATTCCTAACTCCTTCTTCTTCCTTCTTCCACACAACACCCCACCCATAGGCAAGTGCATCTTGCCACCACATGAAGACCAAATTTTATTTGTATAATAGCTTAATTAGATGATTTGGAACAACATTAGAATTTGACATTTTTGGATTTGGAGCTTGGATTCTCGTAGATCTAAGTTTTTACCATTTTTAGAATTTCTTGGGTTTGATCTACCAAACTTGGATTTTTGCTTGTTTTGATGCTCCTATGTTGTAGAGAATCGAATTTTACACAAGTTAGACTCTTGGAATTCTGGATTTCGCATTTTATGGACCAAGTTGTGAAGTTCTAAAGTTTTGAGGCTATTGGTGTTCTTCCTCTCAGCTTGAGGAAGAAGAAGCCCCCCTCCCCAGCCGCGCTGTTTAGCGCCGGGCTGCATCCCCCGTGCCGCGCTCTTTAGCGCTGGCCCGTGCGCCTCGCTGGCCTGCATGCCCCGCGCGCCTTGCTGGCCTGCGTGCCCCTGCGCGCATCGCTGGCCTGCGCGCCCCTGTACGCCTCGCTGGCCTGCGCACCCCTGCACGCCTCGCTGGCCTGCGCGCCCTGCGCGCCTCGCTGGCCTGCGCGCCTTGCTGGCCCGCTCGCCCCTGCGCGCCTTGCTGACCGCGCATGCCCTGCGCGCCTTGCTGCCTTGCGCTCCTGCGCGCCTGGCTGCCTTGCCCCCTACATGCCCCGCGCACAGTTGATCCTGTTGACCCCGCTCGTGCCCCTTGGTGCGCTGCAACCGTTCCCGAGTGCGTCCCTTGGTGCCGCTTGCCCGAGCCCCTTGTCTGGCGCACCCTGCGCCCTGGCTTCCCCTTCTGACCCTTGGGGTTTCCCTTGGTCCTCGGTTTTTCTCTTGCTGATTTTGCTTTCTGAGATCTTATGCCTACAGCAGGACTCGACCCGACACGTCTTGACACAATTTTCTGCGTTTTTAATTTATGGCTAGCATTCTCTGATCTTGGCAGTAACTCGATGTGGTACTTTGTAACTTGTGGCTTTTAACTTGTAACCTGCAACCTGTAATTATTCCTCTGTAACTTGATATCTTGATAGTGGCCGCCACGGCGCACTCTTGACTTGACTTGACTTGATAACTGGTCGTACATTGACTTGCCCTGACACCGTGGGTGTTCTTTCTTGTTGTTTTGTGTAATCCACTTGTCTTGTCTTGCATCATGTCTAGGACGTGACTCCCTGGATACCACGGACAAGGACTCGTACTGAATATGGATTAGGCTAATGACTAGATCAAACTATAGTTCATGGAGAATTTCCAGTCACAGGCGATCTCGTTATCTGGGCGCTTTAAACGGACTTGTAGCCTGCCGACGAGTAGGGCACATTTCCAGCACGCTGTCATGTGTTACACCCTCTAAGTCACCTAAGGGTATACCGTCTCCTGGGCGATGTACCCAACCATACTCTCAACCCGCGGAAGGATAACTGGATAGTCTGCAGGGCTTGGGACTGGAAATTTCTCATTTGCATCTTGTTAGTAATTAGGCTTGTGATAACCCTAGTTAGTTAAGTAGTAAGCCGTAGTATTTGCTTGGCCGCTTGTGAATGGATGGCGTCTAGCCTGGTCCAAGTCTCGTCTAAGTCCCTGTACCTGGTACCCTTGAACATAATTGTTTTACTTATCTTAACAATAAATCGGTAGAGACAAGTGCTATTCAGGCGAATGGTTTCAACCCCGGTCCTTGTTTGGTTTACGGGTTGTAATCTGGCTCCCGGAATGGTTCCATGTCCCTAGTCGTTTATTGTCCTATTGTACTCTTTATTACTTGTACTTTTCTTCTATTTTCTTATGTTCTGATATGCTGGCTTTTGTTCTTATTTCGTGGCCTCCTTTGTGGCACTTGCTCTTTCTGGGTTTGACCCAGCAGATTTTGTGTGGCCAGATTTCGGAGCAGCACCCGAGGATCTACCGAACCTCCAGCCCGATGGTGGCGACTAGAAGGAACCCGGGCTACGAGTGGGTTTTCCATTTTGTTTCACTCACTTCATTGTAAAATTATTCTTTTGAGGCGTTTAGCCGGCAAGCACCTGTTAGCTCGATGCAATTACTTATTGTCTGCCTACGGGCTGTAACATGATTAACAAATCCTAGGATTGATCATGTATGACTTAACTCTTGCTAGTCCTCGTATTTTGTATGACTAGCTTCATGATCAGCTGAATATGTAATATTTGGGATGCCTTTTATTGTATATTTGGTGGTCTAACATCTTGTAATTATATTACTTGCTTGAGATTGAGACAATAGGCTTGACCTTAAGAGACCGTTGGCTTGTAGTAAACCCTCATATCTAGACAGCCGTGACCGTATAGCGAGGTGGATTCCATTTTAATATACGTAGCTGGCTATGTTCGCCCCCGCTCTCCAGTATTCTGGTTCTGGGGCGTGACAGAGCGAGCGCTGTCCGGAACAGAGGAAAAGGGCTGGCCCACTACGTGGGTGCCACCGGGCTCGCAAAAGCCTGAAACAGTGGATGAGGGCTGGCCCATACCGTGGGAGCCCTCAAGCACAATGTGGAAACCTCCGAGCGAGCGCACTGCACAACCCACAACGACGGGAGAGGGCTGGCCCACAACGTGGGTGCCACCGGGCGTACAGAAGCCCAAAACGGAGGATGAGGGCTGGCCCACACCGTGGAGGCCCTCATGCTCGCGTAAACCCGTAACAGGGTGAATAGGCCGATCCACTACGTGGAAACCTGAAAATTTTACGCTATCCTCGTAAAGCGTAACCGGGGGAATGGGGCTGGATAAGCCAGCAACCCCCTGCGTAGAGTAACGCACAGGAAGGGTAGCTGGATCAAAAACCGAGGTCGAAAGAATACGATGGAGGCATGCTAAGCCAGCTGTAGTTTCGATGTGCGTACAGCCAGCTGTGGCTTCGATGTGCGTGCAGGGAGGGCACGGAGTCCCTAGTCTGCTCGTCACGGAAACCAAGGGGGAGAAACCCTGGTCCAGACTTGCCGGTACGGGTCTCGAGGTCGTCCACGGGGCGGAGGCCGCCGCTCCGCGCTCGACTACGACCGAAGAAAGCCAAGCTAAGGCCAGGGGCGCCGGCGGAGCGTGCCCGGAAGAGGAAGCGGCAGTGGAAGATCGTTGGGGCTGGGGGAGGACGGCCCCCCGACCAACGAGGGAGAGTTGGTCAGGGGTCCAGGCAGGGATCGCCGGAGGGGGGGTGAGTAGGGAGGGGAGGGAGGACGACGGGAGGGGGCTCGAGGCGGGGTCGGAACGAGAGCGGTGGGTGGGGCGGCGACGAGGAAAATAGGGCTATGCGCCGAAGACGGGGGAGGAGGCGGAGGCCTTCCGGAGGATACGACACGGAGGACGATGGTGACGGGGAGGGCGCGCACACCGCTGGCATCTGGCCGACGAGGGCGCGAGGGGAGAGGTGGCGGGGAAAGGGGGAGGGGGCTGAAAAGGGTGGGGCGGTGGATCGGGGAGAGAAGGATGGGCGGGGCGGCCGGCGGGTCAGGCTGCCCGACCGGCCGGGAGAGCATGAAGTTGGTCACTCGAAGAGGGAATGAAACTCGACTTTGAGATTACGTATCTCGACCAACTCATCAATGTATATATTTATACACATATAACTATATGTATGAAATACACACACACACACACACACACACACACACACACACACACACACACCACACACACACACACACACACACACACATATATATATATATATACATATATATATAGTAGATAATTAGGGTATAAACCCAACGAATACTTCCCGCAAGTCCAGAATATCGTATACGAGTTATAAACTCAGAAATCATAACTAAAATCTCAGGAAATCAAATTATGACAAAAATCAATTCAATATATATATAGTCGAAACACGAAAACTCAACTCGAGACCCAAATCGCAAAATACCCAACTAGAACATGCGAAACTTAGCAAACACGAAGGTCTATACGTGTGTGACGTGCTCGGGTACTCATCCGTATCGTGTCCACGGAGTGTGTATCGGAAAATCGGATACGCGTGTCGGAACGTGTATGTGCACATGTGTTTTTCCCGATTGGACGTCATACGCAACGCGAGAAGTCTCGTGCTCATGCACATAGCTAGGTAGGGTCCCAGGTTAGGTCTAGGATACACTGACACGACACCACGTCGTGTCTACGTGACACAACACACAAGGATCCCGTGCGGCCTGTGCGCGCGCGCACGCGTGCCCGTGGGCGCGTGTCGAGCCACGTGGCTCACGATTCGAGCCATGCCGTGTCTCAGGATTGAGTCCCTGGGTAGCCCAGGTATAGATCTTCGTGTTCGTGCTCCTGGAACGGGTCCTCGTCGTGTCGTGTTCGCGTACGAAGGCCGTGTCAGTGGCACTTTTCAGCCGCGTGCATGGTGCTGGCTGAACCGTGTGCGTTGGATTTCTCCACACACACTTCATGAAACATCGTGAAATTTTAGGAGCATGTGGGCAGAGGTTGCCCCCATGCGCCCATAAAATCTCATACGAAACAAAGCTCTGTGCGTCGAGTTATGACGCACAGACAGCAGGGCATGCACGGGGCCGTGCACGGGCCTCGTGCACGCGTGTTCGTGTCCGATTCGGACACTGAAATTGTGTCGAATAAAGATATGTCTTCATGAAAGTTATTACAAATAATATTAGCAAGGAATTCGTGAAAACAGAATCGAAAAACAACAATTTTCAGTTCTAAGTGGCATTTCGTCGAACACGTGTTCCATAGGATCGACACGCGTCCGATACGGCTATCAAACGAAATCACAAACCTACCAAACTTGATGCACAGTTCTGGGGTACCTATATAGATGCATCTACAAATAAAAAATGGAATTAACAAGTGTTTAGAGAGATTTACCTTTTGAGTGTCAAAACTCAATAAAACAAGCCTCCTATACACGTCGATTGTCGATTCCCTCCGGTCAAACGCCTCTAATCCCTCGCTAGCAAGTCTCCAGCAGGTTCCTCTCCTCCCAACGGTCGCAACGTACTTCGTTTGGAAGGATTTGGGTGAGAAATGAGAGAGTGGAACTTTTGGAGGAGAATGAAAAAAGTAGGGTTTTGAATTTGTGACGGCTACTAGTTTCTCACAAATGAAAAGGGGGGCTGCTGTGTTTGGCTGGCCAAAGGGGTATTAGGGTTATGTTTAAGGTTTGGTCATGGGACAGCACTCCTCAAGTTGCTTTAAAGGCCCACTGACAAAAAGGCTTAAAGGCTTATATAAAAATGACTTAAAAATGTATTAAATGATTCTTAAAATAGACAATAATTATTAAAATTAAAATCCAAAAATCCAATAATAAATCTAATTACATTATTAGGATTCTAATCAAGGTTGACTAAGGTTATACCACCTTCTACTACCCGAATCATCAATCAAAGCCACAACAAATCAATTTAATTAATAAAAAAATAAGAAAAATCAAATTAGCACATAATGACTAGAATACCCTTAGTTAGAATACCCTTAGCACATAACAACATTATAGCAGAAGATTTCTTGGAACCGTCCAACACCTTCTTCGGGACCTCGCACTCGGTGGTTCCGCTGTCTAGTCAGCAGACAGGGGTCGAGAGGGCAGCACCCTCCGTGGAAGATCGGGGGCGAAGCAATGAAAATATATTCAGATTTCCAGATCTGTTTATCTTTAGACAGTTGACATCAAAGAAAATGTGTCATAAAGCACTCTTGGCTTTTATATTTATTTCTATATTTTACTTTTTGTTGAGTCTAGGAAACTATGTACGTCGAATCGCAACTGGCACTTCCTCAGCTTCTTAGCCTCTCCACCAAAAAACCTAAATCAGATTTCAAATCTTGTTTAGTCCACAAACCAAAGAGTCAGCCCATTTGAAAGAACCTATTCATTCTACACATTGACCTGACTGGTTAAAGAGAAACCGAACTCGGACTGAGTTCTACCCAAACTCAGACTGAACTCGGTCACCCTGGCCCAGTATTCCATCGGATTAGGTCACCCTGTAGAATTGGCTCCAATGTTCAATTTATTGAACGATAGGGAACCGAAATCTACCCGAGTTCGGTACCTAGAAGTCCTATAAATAGAGAAAAGTTTTCCATTCTTTTCACCCATCTCATTCTCTCTTTTCTATCTCTTTCAAACAGTCATGTGAGCTATTCTCTTGTAAATCAAAGCCTTTACGACTCCTACCCAAGTCAGTGCCAGTTCTGATTCGATCTAGAAGTTGGTTCGAGTTGTAGATAAGGCTTAAAAACTAATTCATTTTTATCATGTTTCTGAAGTCGACAAGTTCTTCGGATCAAAGGCTTGTGCATGTAAAGTAGTGCTTTTCGAAATAAAAGCATATGTTGTACGCAGTTACAAGCACTTTAGATTCAAAGCTTATGTTTTACTGTATAGTGGATTCAACATCGAGCTAGAGTTCTCAAGACTGGACTAGTCCTCTCGGAGGAAAACCACTATAAAATTTGTTGTTCGAATTTGCTCTCTATTGCTCTGTTGCTGACTTATTTATTTATTTATACACTATAGTGATTAACTGTCTTCACATTACACAAGTATTTTTAATTGGGGATATTTACTTCCGCTACACGCTATTCACCCTCTCCCCTCTAGAGTTGCCATCGATCCCACAACGTGGTGGGCACAAACACATGCATCACAAATAATCCTTATACATTAAATTAAAGTCATTAGAATTGATCCACTCTAATCTAATCCATTTCCTAAGGAATAAAAAAATCCTATTTATTGGTCCCTATATGTTCTTGGTTAGAATTATCTAAATTTGAGAATATAACCAAAAGTTACCTTTTTGAAGGTTGGATTTCCAATGATGATCGAACGAGTTTGACACTAAGAGAGAGTCTAATATTTTCACTACCATAATTCTAGATAGGGTTATTTTTGCAATTTCATTATTTATATATTGTGTGTAATTATCTAATTAATTATAGTGATGGTTATATGGCTTAGTGGACTAGCATATTTATTGGATCCTTGATTAGTGAACAAGATTAGATTTGTTATGACACTTGGATCAACATACTAGACTAGACCCAAATAGGTTCCATTAAGTCATTCTATGTAATAAATAGTGTTAGATTAATTACCAAATTAGAATTAGGAGCTTTTATTAATTAATCTAGCCATTGTGACAACATAGGAGGGCATTCTAGTCATTGTGTAATGGAATGGAGGGGGATAAGCGTGGCCGGCCCTAAGGGAAGAGAGCGCACACTCTCTTTTATTTGTGCACTCCTTTCAATTTTGATGTTCTTTACCAAATTATTCCATTCTTCCATAAATTCTCATCAAACCATTCCCAATCCTTTCCTACTCTTCATCCAAGGAGTTTAAAAACTTTAGAGTCAAGGAGCACTAGGAGAGGAAGCTTTGGCTAGGAGCTTGTGTCCAAATCGTGTCTGAATTATGTGAACTAGATTTTATATTGGGAATCCATCTCCAAATAGGTATACATCTAATTTCACCCTATTTCTAGACTCTAATTTTGCATTTTGACCATTAGGAACCCATCCATGGACTAGGGTTACCTATAGAAGGAAGAACTAGGCTCTAATGACCTTTTATGTAGAAGTTACATTGAGTTTTGTGCCATTTTAGGGAAAATCTGAGAATGGTGCACCAAGTGTTTATCATTTGGATTATTAGATCTAAATAGACTTGTATTGTTTGTGTGTGGCTAGATACATGTCCATAAATGGATACGAGTAGGATGTATCATGATATTCTAGGACACAGAGTAATTTTGAAGGTTTTCTCCTCCGACACTTGTGACACACACACCACATTCTACATGACACACTAGCTATATATTATCCTAATTACACTCTAATTATCATTTTAGACATGCTCATGTCATTTTAGGAGAGTTGGATAAGGTTTGGTAGAGTATCTTGGACATAACACGAGAGTATCGGAGTATTGGTAGGATACTAATGTGCTACACACCAAGAATTTGATATTATGCAATTACATGAGTGACATATATATTGTGTGCTAGAGTGAACTAGAGTGTGTGTATGCATATGGATATGTGTATGTGTGTATATGTATAGATGCATGTGTGTAGGTGTATGAATATGTGTGTATGTGCACATGTAGGCATGTGGTTGTGATGTGCTTTTGTGATAGGTGATTACCTATAGGCTTAGGGGATATGTGAATACCTAGATGCTTAGGTATGTGTGTGTGCCACATACCCATGTGTGACAATGTGTGTAGATAGATGCATATGTGTGTACATAGGTAGAAAGTGTATTTACCTATAGGCATAAGAGAGATGTGTGCGACAGTAAAGAGGAAGAACAGAAAACTTTGTGTGCACCAGCAGTATGAACTGCTTGTACAGTACAGCAGCAGACTTGTCTTACATAAGGCAGTGTGCCATATACCTGTGCACAGGGAGCCTATTAGTAGCAGCTTGCTTGCTCAAGCAATACAGCAGCCAACATGTTTAGCAAGCAGTTGTTGGCAGTTTGGGGAAAACTGTTTTAACAATTATAGATGAATGTCAGGAACAACATCTAGGTAATGAAGCAGTAGTATTTGGTTTCCTAGTATTAAAATTTTATTTTGGATAATATTTTTTTTATTTATATTTATATTTTATTACTATTAAGTATAGAGTGGTTAGAATTATTGTTAAATAGAGATTTGATTTTGGGATCACACGGGGGTGTGCCTAAGCCTATAGGTGAAGTATGATAACATTAGGTCACATATGGTTTCTAGGGTCCCTAGATAGCTCCGGATATTTTATTTTACTATTTTAGAATTTTCTAGAATTTTTGGATAATTAAAACCTATAGAATTTATTTTTTCATAGGCATTTGCAATTTACTGTAGGGCCACACGAAGTGATTTTGAGGCAAAACTTTTTATTTATGCTCTAGACACCTAGAAATATTTTCTAGAATTTTCTAGAATTTTTCTGGATTTTTCTGGGATTTATTTGGAGCTATTTGGAGTTAAAATAAATTTTTAATAATTTTCTGTAATTAAATAATTATTTATACAATCAGCAGTCCAGTCAACGACCCCCTGGCCCACCTGTCGGTGCTCAAATGAGTCGGCCACCGCCTCTCTCTCCTATATATATATATATGTTATTAATTCACGAAAACCTAGAAATTCCAGCCGCTTTTTTGAGAGAAAGTTCTAGTAGAAATCTCGACTTCGCGGAGCGATTGCCGTCGATCTAGACGTCTGTTTCATACACCATTTTTTATTAGAAGCATATTAAGGTTAGGTCTCTGAATATCTACTTTATTTTCTGGTATTTTGTGTTCGAATTTCTGGATAATTATTTGAGTGTCGGTTATCCAAAAATTGACAAGTCATGCAGTTTTCGAGATTCCAAGGGATCTCGAACTCCGATTCGCGATCCGTTTAATGTTTTGGAAATCTGACATCGAGCTCTACAACATATCATTTTTCTAGAAATTTAGAATTTCGTCTATTATTTTATTTTGTTCGTAGAAGTCAGATTTGGTCAACGATTCATCGATTTGGTCACGGTTAGCCATAATGGCGATAACTTTTGACCAAATTGTGATTTTGTGGCACAGTCAATTCCAATGCACTCGTGGCACTGAAGTCTACCATATTGCACACTCAAAATTTTTAAGTTGTAATGCTTGACTAGTTAGTCAACAATATGTCTCGGTTTGCGTGTCACGGGTCCCGAATTTGGAATCGTGACTTTCCTTGGCCAAATATTTGTGTTTAGATTGTTATTTCAAAATTAAAATGGTTAAAATATGATTTTAGATGATTTACTCCAGAATTAGAATAGTATTAATTAAGTTAACCCATTAGACACTTTCTAGGATTTTTTAGAGTGGGAATCGTTGATCTAACTTGTGGTTTTTATGTGACGGGGTAGATCGGACTATGACGTCTTGACTTGTGACTTTATCATCTATCAGAGCAGGCAAGTATCACTATGACCTATGTTTCCTTTATTTTATACTAAATGTTTCATGTTGTCTTTTCACTAATACTTCTTTATGATTCATGCTGTCAATGTTCATGATTACTATTGTGCATGAGAGTTAGAATCGTTAGGGTATATATACATGTTCATCACTTATTCATTGTTTCTCATTGTTTACAGTTTATCGTATTTCTAATGTTCATCGTAATGGACATGTATAGTGAGAGAGTCGGGCGGGGAAAACAACAAGTAAGCATGTGGTCAACGAATTGAATACAGACCCCCCATACATTGATTGCATAATATCAGTCAAGCACCACACGTATGACTGACGGATATCCCAAGCCGTCTACATGCTGAAAGTTGGTGTTCTAAAACACACAGTTCACGTGACTTAATCATTGTTGCTCTATTATCTATTGTTCTTCTTTCGTCAAGTCTACCTTCTTATTATCATCATGTCTTAGTGGTATGTCAAAGTCTAGCTACCTTCATATTGTTATCATGTCTCATGAGAGGTACTTCCTTATCATACAATATCATGCCTATACTTACCTTCAGTTAATTTCTTTTTATTATTTCTTCATGCTTGTATACTATATTGTGTAATGTAGTGTTTTGGTGATCTTGCTCCAATCCTGACTGGATAACTATTTTTCATCTTTAGACGACGAGATTTGCTCCGAGGTCTATGGTGAGTATGTTGGCGACCCTGACGTCACTGGCGTACCCGATTCCAACACTGATGTGAATTAGCATATTTCCTTCCTTATGGATTCGCATTAGTTAGTAGTTATAGTTATAGAGTTTAGTTTGTTTTATTTTCTGCTATCCGGGTTTGTTCCCGAGACATTTCTGAGTTGTAGTAGATTATTTTATCATTATTTTATTGAGACTATTGGATATGATATTTTTGGTTAATAATGATGGCTTAGTTGTGGATGATATATATGCATGTTGTGCTTGTTGTGGACCATTGTTATCATAGACAGCGTACTACAGTCGATGCTGCGGCATAGGCTGGACTTGGCCACGTACTCGTATCCCAAAAAGTAGGAGCGGGTCGTGACAAGTTTTTATGGTGGCCCATGCAGGCCAATTTCGAAAAAGACTGCGAACTCGTGGTAGTGCTTAAGTTAGCTGTACTAGTACGAACCTGCAAATAGAGTTGAAGTTAGGAGGTTATATCATCCACAAAATAGGATTTCTAACCTTGTGAGTCTAATTTATTTTAGGATCTTCTTGTCTCTTATTTGCATCATGCTTTATTCCGTCTGTGATTTCTTTGATGTGTTTGTATCTACCGTTCTAACCATGTCATTTCCTTCATTTTAGTTAGCAAAGGTTGATATAAGACGTAGTATGATCCATAAGGTTAAAGAGGGTACCTGACCCATATATCCAAGAGCCTAAGAGTCCCACACCCGATGATGTTGTGTTTATAGAGCCTACCATAGTTATAGTTGTTAGATAGGGTGCATGATTAATTAGTTGGTAATGATTGGTTGATTAAATATTATTAATTAGTTTCCTTTATATTGCTAGTCATTATCTCTCCATGATATAGCTTATGAATTATTGTTAGATTGCTTCTAGGAGTTATGTATTTGTATTATGCTATTAGAGACATTTGATTTTTGACGACAAAAATCTTTTAAGGGGGGTAGTTTGTAGCATTTGGTTTCCTAGTATTAAAATTTTATTTTGGATAATATTTTTCCATTTATATTTATATTTTATTACTATTAAGTGTAGAGTGGTTAGAATTATTGTTAAATAGAGATTTGATTTTGGGATCACACGGGGGCGTGCCTAAGCCTATAGGTGAAGTATGATAACATTAGGTCACATGGTTTCTAGGGTCCCTAGATAGTTCCAGATATTTTATTTTACTATTTTAGAATTTTCTAGAATTTTTAGAAATTTTTGGATAATTAAAACCTAAAGAATTTATTTTTTTCCATAAGCTTTTGCAATTTACTGTGGGGCCACACAAAGTGATTTTGAGGTAAAACTTTTTATTTATGCTCTAGACACCTAGAAATATTTTCTAGAATTTTCTAGAATATTTCTGGATTTTTTGGGATTTATTTGGAGTTATTTGGAGTTAAAATGAATTTTTAATAATTTTCTGTAATTAAATAATTATTTATGCAGTCCAGTCAACGACCCCCTGGCCAACCTGTCGGCGCTCAAATGAGTCAGCCACCGCCTCTCTCTCCGATATATATATGTTATTAATTCACGAAAACCTAGAAATTTTAGCCATTTTTTTGAGAGAGAGTTCTAATAGAGATCTCGACTTCGCGGAGCGATTGCCGTCGATCTAGACGTCCATTACATGCGCCGTTTTTTGTTAGAAGCGTATTGAGGTTAGGTCTCTGAATATCTAATTTATTTTCTGGTATTTTGTGATCGAATTTCTAGATAATTATTTGAGTGTCGGTTATCAAAGAATTGACACGTCATGCGATTTTCGAGATTCCAAAGGATCCCGAACTCCGATTCTCAATCCGTTTAAATTTTTGGAAAGCTGACATCGAGTTCTACAACATATAACTTTTCCATAAATTTAGAGTTTCATCTAGTATTTTATTTTGTTTGTAGAAGTCAGATTTGGTCAACGGTTTATCGATTTGGTCACGGTTAGCCATATTGGCGATAACTTTTGACCAAATTTTAATTTTGCGGCACGGTCAATTCCAGTGCACTCGTGAATTTGAAGTCTACCATGTTGCATACTCAAACTTTTTAAGTTGTAATGTTTGACTAGTTAGTCAACAGTATGTCTCGGTTTGCGTGTCACGGGTCCCGAATTTGGAACCGTGACTTTCCTTGAATATTTGTGTTTAGATTGTTATTTCAAAATTAAATAGGTTAAAATAGGATTTTAGATGATTTACTCCAAAATTAGAATATTATTAATTAATTTAACCCATTAGACACTTTTTAGAATTTTTAGAGTGGGAATTGTTGATCTAACTTGTAGTTTTTATGTGACAGGGTAGATCGGACTACGAAGTCTTGACTTGTGACTTTATCATCTATCGAAGCATGTAAGTATCATTATGACCTTTATTTCCTTTATTTTATACTACATGTTTCATGTTATCTTTTCACTAATACTTCTTTATGATTCATGTTGTCAATGTTCATGATTACTATTGTGCACGAGAGTTAGAATCGTTAGGGTACATATACATGTTCATCACTTATTCATTGTTTCTCATTGCTTACATTTTATCGTATTTATAATGTTCATCGTAATGGACTTGTATTGTGAGAGAGTCGGGCGGGGGAATACAACAAGTAAGCATGTGGTCAACGAATTGAAAACAAACCTCCCCTATACATTGATTGCATAATATCAGTTATGCACCACACGTATGACTGACGGATATCCCAAGCCGTCTACATGATGAAAGTTGGTGTTCTAAAACACACAGTACACGTGACTTAATCATTGTTTCTCTATTGTCTATTGTTCTAATTTCGTCAAGTCTACCTTCTTATTGTCATCATGTCTTAGTGGTATGTCAAAGTTTACCGTCATATTATTATCATGTCTCAGAGGTACTTCCTTATCATACAATGTCATGCCTATACTTATCTTTGTCATGCCTATACTTATCTTCGGTTACTTTCCTTTTATTATTTTTCATGCATGTATACTATATTGTGTAATGTAGTGTTTTGGTGATCTTGCTCCAATCCTGACTGGATAACTATTTTTTAGTTTTAGACGACGAGATTTTCCCCGAGGTCTACGGCGAGTATATTGGCGACCCTGACGTCACTGGTGTACCCGATTCCAACACTGATGCGAATTAGCATATTTTCTTCCTGGCTTTCCATTAGTTAGTAGTTATAGTTATAGAATTTAGTTTGTTTTATTTTTTGCTATCCGGATTTGTTCCTGAGACTTTTCTGAGTTGTAGTGGATTATTTGATCATTATTATATTGAGACTATTGGATATAATATTTTTGGTTAATATTGATGGCTTAGTTGTGGATGATATATATGCGTGTTGTGCTTGTTTTGGACCATTGTTATCATAGAAAGCGTACTACTGCCGATGATGAAGCGTAGGCTGGACTTGGCCACGTACTCGTATCCCAAAAAGCGGGAGCGGGTCGTGACAGAAGCATAGCAGTAGAGGCAGTTGCTTTGCAACAGGCAGTTTGGGTAACTACAATGTGCAGTTTTACATATGTTACAGCAAGCTTTGCTCGTATTAATACAGGAAGCTAGCAGCAGTAATGATTAAGCAACAGCAGCAGTTGTTGTTGCTATTAGGTAGCCTAGAAGAGCAGCAGCTAGTGCAACAAAGCTTGCTAGAAACTAGGAAACAGGGCAAACCTGTGTTGCCTTTGTAGAGGGAGTAAGGGTATGAGGGGGTGTTGTGTAATGCACGGATATGTGTTCCTACTGGCTAGTTTTTCTGTGATTTCAGTGCACAGGTGCAAGGGAGTGATAATGTCACATGTTTGTGTTCTAAAGAGAGTAATTATGATCAAGTATGTGTCTTAGTGTATGTGCCTCGATGGTCAAGAGAGGAGAGAGTTGTGTGTGGACAGGTATGTATATGTAGTAAGTGAGTGTAGGGGTAATACCCAATAACCTATACATATATATTGTAAATAGATAAATGACTAGGGTAATAGGTTAGTAGAGGATATGGGTACACATGTGATATATGGTTAGGTAGAGTTTGGGTATTACTCATATGTATGGTATAGGTAATGATTAGGTAAAAGGTCAATGCCTTTGATATGTGCATAGATATAGGTTAAGCAGCATTGGTATTAGATACCTGGGTTGGCCCAAAGCTAAGGTATCACTATGAGTTAAGAGTTAGGATTGGGTATTATCTACCTAAGGTAAGCTTGTTAATAGGTAACTGAGACATGGTATAGGTAGGGTGTGTGATACATGTATATATATGTAATAGGGTAAATATTAAGGTATTGGATCTTATGAGCCCATATGCTAGTACTCCTATTCCTATGTAGTATGGACCTAGAAACCTAAGTATGACCTAGTTTTGACTAGTGTTGACTAGTTTGAAAAGTCAACCCTTTAGGTAATTTGACCTAGTTTGACCATAGAAATATGGTATTGACCTAGTTTGACTTTCATGACCCAAAATTGACCTAGTAACTACATATCAATTTAGATATCAATGTTTATCACACCATAACACCAATTGACATTAATATTTCATATTTAGGTCTTTGTGACTCTATTTTGGATATCAATCCACACCCGTTGTTCAGGACCACAGGCGAGTACATTCTCTGACAGCTTTTATTATCTTGATGATTTCTATGATATCAGTTTGCAGTGTTATACTTGATTTTTGACATGATGATTACATGGATTAGTATATCCTGGATCCCATCATGAGATGTTATTTTCTGGAGGACCATGTTTACATGTCTTGTGTTTTTTGTACATATATAAATATCAATTCAGGAGTAGGTTGGCCCCATGCTCTGTGAATCATGTGTCATAACATGACATGGTTGGATCCACTATACTAGTCGAAGGATGAGGAGATGTTAGTAGATTATGTGATCATACCCCCATATACTTGTGCATAGCTCACCCTCGGCTCACGAAGGGTGTAGCTTGATCTTACTTGTGATTGTGCATAGCTCGCCCTCAACTCACGTAGGGTGTAGCTTGATCTTACTTGTAGATGTGCATAACTTTCCATATATGACTGGCCTGATTCCATTACTTGTATTTGTGCATAGCCAGTCATATGGAATAGTATGATCTTGTCCCAAGCCAATCACATAATAAACTGATATTTCAAGGCACAATTTTAGTATTATATGCTCTATTCCAGTTATTACTTGTTGATACATACATACACATGATTACTAACAATTCATATTTGTTTATGACATGATTATTTATTTTTCTTATTTTCTTATTGTTCGTATTACTTACAATTCATATTTGTTTATTAAAACGATATATGATTGAACTAAAATTTTAGTGATGTGACTCATTAAATTTTAGAATTTACTAGCAGAGGTTAAAGGCTTTAATTTCGAGGACGAAATTTTCTAAGGAGGGAAGGTTGTGAAACCCGTAATTCTAATTAATTATTTTAGTGCTTCTTATTATTATTATTTTAAATCTTATTAATTGTTAATTTAGGAAAATTGTATTTTTAGAAAATTATCATTCCTGGATTTTTAGTGTTGGACCAGACCCGTCCCGAACCCATCTTGAAACCATTTCGGAAACCGAACCCAAATTTTGGTTTTTCCGAAACAAATATTTTAGTATATAGTTATATCATTTTTCTTATTTAAAGAAATAAAATATTTTATTATAAACTCATTAATTCTCTTTAGTCACTCATTTCCTTCCACCAGAGAAAGGAAATCTTTCCTTCTGTTTCTCAAACGGCCAATAGCCGAGCTCACTACCGAAACTCCCATGGCCACCTCGGCTTTCCGAAACCGCCAGCACCCTTTCTTTTCCCCTTCCCGTAACTTCCAGTTCATTTCGCCTATAAAAATCCCATCTCTCTCTCCCTCTCCATCACCTCTCATTTATTTTTCTAAATTTTTGCAAGCCCTAGATCTAAACCGAGCCCTCGGCGACCCCGGTCGCGCCCTTCCGGTGATCTCCGGCGCCGATCCAGCGCTCTTCGTCCGAGGCCAGAGCCTCCCGGCCGCCTCCCTTCGGTGCCAGTTTCCCGAGCGGCCCCGCCACTGTGGTTTCCGCGGCCACCCGCCGACGGACCCCCTGCGCGGCCCTTTCTGGCCTCCGACAGCCCCCGACCGCTTGCCACCGAGCCCCGCCCCTGCGCGCGCCCCTCCGGTCCCGAGCCCCTGTCCGCGTTCGCCCCGACGTCGTCAACCCCCTGTCGTTCCCGATCTGCTGTCCGTGGATTCTCGTGGCCCGTCCCGCTGTCCAGTGCTGTTCCCGTGGCGCTTCGATTCCCGTGGCAACCTCTGTTCTGGTAGGCGTGCTCGTTTCTGCGCTGTTTCGCGCAATTTGTTGTTGTCCACGTGTTTTGGGCTTTCCCGAGTCCGCGGGAATTTGGTTTTTTCTCTATAATTGCATCTGAGAGCTCTAGCCGAGCAACCCGAGGTATATCTCGTGTCCCCGTGCCCCTCCAATTAGAGTAGTCGATGATGATACGGTCCCCAATCCCGTTACGAGATTCGGCTTAGATGATTTCGGGTTTTTCGAAGTCCATTTCGGAAGAAGTTATGGCTTGACGATTTTGTGCTGCGGTTTGGAAATATGGGTTTTGAGTGAATAATTCTTCTGTTGGTTTTGGTTCTGTGAGTTTTCGAAATTTCTGAGTTTAATTTCGGTTTTTCGAATTCCGGAAACGTGCTGTGGATATTATTTTCAGATTTTGGATACTATTATTATTTTCTGGTTGGAAATTGGGTTTTCCTGGTATGGGACTTGTATTTGGTGTGATAGCACATTTTCCCAGTTTTGGGTTATCCCGAAAATAGAGGGAATACTACCAAAATTTTATAAAATTTATAAATGGATTTCAAATCAGTTTTTAAAAATATTTATAAAATGGATTTTTGGGCGACGACCGTACTGGTCAATGGGCCCTTGGCGAAATGCAAACGAAACCGATTTTACCCGGACGTTGAGGCATTAGCTATTTTATGACGATTGGACCAAGTCTGAGACTCTTAATAATATTTATTTTAATTTAATTTATTAATCTTATTTTGTAATTAAATTGCAGGATATTATTTAGAGCTAACTAACATTTTTTTTTATTTCAATTTATGTAAAATGGTCTGTAAGGGCATAAGCCCAGCTTTTATTTAATATCTGTGGTTTTGTAATATTGTAAATTTTTATTTTATTTCTGGTTGGTTGATTTACGTAAAACGTAAAATGATAATATAATTATTTTATAAAATTTAAATATCATTTTCTCACAATAAAATAATTAGAAAATTACAAATTTATTACAAATTCATGTTTTCTCATTTAAAGAAAAATATTAATTTTATATATAATACAAAATACAAAGTTTTACCAAGTAAATCAATAACTACGACTTTTTCCAAATACAAAGTTAAATTGACTTTTCTTCATATAGTAACTCATCTCGATAAGCGTTCTAAAGTAGAGTTGTAAATAACCCAAAATTTTGATTAGGATAAATACTAGAGATTGTAACTAGCACACCTAGATATGGTTTGAATATTGGTACTAAGTCAGGAATTCTAAATTGTAGGGTTTTCGAGGATTGTACTAGCATTATCCCAGAACCAACATCGAATCCAGTCATAACAAAGACAAGTACAATTTGTGTTAGTTTACAATTATTTAGTAATCGTTTTATTGCAAGTTTAAACCACGATGCAACACGGAACTCTCTCTGAGAGCATTGACTGATTGACTGTTGGGTACTGGGGAAGTAGTGTAATGAGTATGACCACATCCAAAGTAGTATACTGACTGTGTTAGCTTACCCCTCATACACACGGGGATAAGCCATATCTTATCAATAGGATACAACTGTACAACCCAATTCGGTCATATTCATTGCCTATTCACATCACAATATTTTAACTGCTGGAAAACTGTTTATTTCAAATTGTTTAAAAGTGCATAACTCTATTATTATTTCAATTGTTGGATTATCATGAATTGTACTTTGCTCCCTCCTGACTGGGGACCAACATTTTTAGGTGATTGTGTCGTCGAGGATCTGATGTCTAACTCTGGTCCCGCAGAACTTGGAACCCCAAAATCTTAAGAGCTGGATTAGTATTTATTTTTCTTTTGGAAACAAGTGTAATAATTGAATGTTGTATTAATTTCAGGCTTTTTAAATTGAATAAAATGTTTTTGTATTTTGTTAAGAATTTTATCTGCATGTGTTTCACTGCTTGATACAACTTACTGCCGCCGTCTCAACAACGGTGCAGGCTGGGCATGATCCGATTCGACCCAAGAAATTGGGACCGGGTCGTGACACATATTTGTTTATGACATGATTATTTGTTTTTCTTATTTTCTTATTGTTCGTATTACTTATCCATCATGTATTTTTATTAATTACTATTTTATAGCCTTGGCAATTTAATAGAATAATTGTTAGTTTATGTACTTCGCTCCAATCCTGACTAGATAACATTTTTAGAGGATCTAGAGGACTTTTGTCCTACTTATTATGGACCAGGATTGGATGAGGGGTATGTCCAAGAGCTTCCTTTGGAACCAGTGCCCGTTGAGGAGGCACCACCAGTAGTGACATAGCTAGTAGCTAGTATTGCTGGATTTGTCTCCAGCTTATCTGACTTGAGATGTTATTATTATTTTTAGACATGTACTGATGTTGAGGCAGATAGACCCTTAGACTCTATTATGGATTTGAGTTATGTTATGCTATTAGACTCCTATTGGTTTATCATTTCATTCATGTATATCATTATCATGCCATTATCTTCCTTATAGTTATTGTGATTGAGTATGAATATTAGACATTATATTGTCCTCCTTTTGGAGATGTAATATTGTAACACCCCAGTCCCAAAATACGTATAGGACCAAGATATGGTATATGCCATCAACACTTCACCAATGGCCAAATCTCACAGTAAGCCTATTAGCGAAATACTTAAGCTGTAAATCATGATAACAATCCGGCAATACAATACAAGTCACAGGTCACAGCTAATCTCATCCACATAGAAAAATAAGACACGAGATATCAAGTCCAATAAAATAATACTAATAAAAGAGATGTTCAACATGAAATAGAAATAACAACTGTGTGGGTAAGACATCCCGAAACCATAGTAAAATAAATAAAGTAATCAACTACATGTCCACTGAAATAAAAGTAAATAAAGTAGCAAGTATAAAATAAAGAGACATGTCTCAAGAGAAGTTCTCTGCCACTATCTCGTCCTCCTGTAAAGGTACATCACCTGTCTCGACTCCAGAACCGTAAACCTCTAGGAAATCCTTGTCTCTAACTAAGCCTGGAGAGATCACCAGGTCCTCAGGGGGACTAGCAAAACACATAACATACATGTCTACCGTACAGTAAATAATATGCAAGAAATAGGAATAACAAGTAGAGGAAAGAATAACACATAAAGGAACTCTACAGATGGTGACATGTTATGAGAATATAATATTAATAATGGATATATGTACATGTGATATAACCGCAGCCCGGTAAGGCACTAACAGTCCTATAACTGGTTCTCTATCGTAGCCCGGAGAGGCACTAACAATAGAGGTATAGCCACGGCTAATAAAATACTCTCGCCTAAGGTATTAAGAATTCAAGTCTATCTATTCATGTCTAAGTCAAGTACAGGTCAAACAGGTCAAAGGAACATGGCAAAAGCATAGCAATACTATCACTAGACATGAACAAGATGAGAAAGATAGAAAAAGTAATATGGAGAATGAGTAACAATCTACGTACACGTAAAACTAGAAAGTAACCATGACATGAAGCAAGAGAAATATGTAACCAAGTGAGACATAAATGAAAAGCAGTATAGAAAAGCATGTAAATACTGTAAAGTTTGGCAAGGTGTACTTGCCTGGTGTAGCGCGTAGAACCAACAATAACTATCCAATCAATGAGCCACAAAATTCCAACTCTCACAATAGTCTCCGAGGGCTGAAACAGATATTACCAATGTGTTAAGAATAGTCAAATTAGCCAGGATAGCCTACCCATAAGTCCAATTCTGGATACAGGGGCAAAACGATAATTTTGGGTCAAAACGATATCCGCCGTTGGACCCGCTTTGCACCGAAAAGTATGCTAGCACTTACGGTCTCTAAAGTCATCAAAATATATGTCTACAGGTCAGTTTGAAGATACGAACCCAACCATATGTCCAAAGTTGGATTCCAGTGGCCCGTGCACAAATTCGCCCGTTGGATCTGGTCTCGGGCCCGCCAAAATAGTATTCTGGTCGACCGTCTCAGAATCGGACGAAACTTGGCATACAGGACCAGAAAATAACATTATCCTATTGTCATAAGTTTTGTCTTGAGATGACGAACGTGCACAAAGTAATTGTCTACTTTGCAAAGAGGCCGATATGGAGATTTTTGACGGATACGGGTTGATTTCGGCGTGCACACACGTCCAAATCAACTGTCGCGAAAGCCCACACGTCCGATATACCATACGCGTCTTTTGATGCTATTGGTACACGACAAAGTGGTTCGGATTGGTGGGGTTAACTCTGTATCGAAAATTTTCTAAGTTTTTAAAATTGTTTCTTGCAGTTTTTTTAATTTTGGGAAACCAATTACTTCGCATATGGATGATGAAAATAGAAACTATAAAAAGGGTTTTAGAGACCTACAGGTTTTCTAAGATAATGTTTAAATAGATTTTGAAAATCTCTAATGGATTGCCAATAATTGGCCTTCCAAACAGGGGTATCGGGACTGTTCAAGGACAGTTTTACAACGAAGTTTGGATCTCTTTCCTGGACAAACTATGCTGATATATTAAAATCTAACTGAAGGGACTAATAGATGTACATGTTGTGATCGTACCTAAATGAGCAGTTCATGAATTAGTAGATTATGGTGGAAGAAAAGCCGTTGTGAAGTCGCCCCCAAAGTTGCTACTTCCGCTCTGTTGCAGTGATGTTGCTGCACATTCTGTCCGGCTGTCGACGGTTTAGGGCGGCATTGCGGTGGCCGGGGAGGTCGCCGGGAATAGGAGGACTGTTGTGCTAGGTCGAGAAGGGTGGCACTAGGTTTATTCGAGAGATTTTCTTCTCTTCATTTCTCTCGATACATGTATATATATAGGGTGTTCAGTTCTTGTAGGGGTTCTTGTAGGGCTCGGGTTTGGGATAGGATTAGATTTAGGAAAAGATTTGATTGGAACTTTTTTTTGATTCTTTTGAATGATTTCAAATCATTAGAATCTCCTAATCCCTCTCCTCAGCCGATAGGGCACAGGCTAACCTGTTCATAGGTTTAAACAGTTATATTATATAACATATATGTTATATATATATATATATATATATATATATATATATATATATATATATATATATATATATATTATATATATATATATATATATATATATATATATATATATATATATATATATATATATATATATATATAATATATAATATATAACCTGTTCATAGGTTTAAACAGTTATATTATATATATATTTTTTATATATATAATATAAAAAATATTTTTTTTTTTTATAATATATATATATATATATATATATATATATATATATATATATATATATATATATATATAAACATTCATATACATATATATACATAGAATAATATATGTGCATATATTTGATAGATACTAAGAATAATTATAAATATTCTAAAGGTAACCAATTGTTGTACCTTTAATCTTATACTCTACAAATTTATTTATTTATTTAATCTAAAGCCCTCTCAATATATATTTTTATATATGTAAGACCTAATATATGTATACACTGTATATATATAAGACCTAATATATGTATACACTATATATATATATATATATATATATATATATATATATATATATATATATATATATATATATATATATATATATATATATATATATATATGTATACACTATATATATATATATATATATATATATATATATATATATATATATATATATATATACCTTTGGGATTTTAACCTATAAATTCCAAATCCAAGAGAAACTAATTTTTGGCAAATGTTATTATTGCCAAAACAAGATATCAAATTAATATCAAATAAAATTGATAATATATATATATATATATATATATATATATATATATATATATATATATATATATATATATATATATATATATATATATATATATATATATATATATATATCGATCATTTAGAAAATAATTATTATATAACCAAAATAAAGTACAAAATATGTACATATACATGAAATGTATCTACTGGACGTCTTTGCGCACATAACATCTCTACATGGGCTTGGGCTCGATTTGGCTCCAGTTTGACTAGTTTAACACAACGGGTCTCCTAAAAGTCAATAATCTTAATAATAAATAATTAAATCGTCTATAGGGGTTAAGTCGGAACTTTGACTGGTTTTTCTAGTTAGAACACACCTATGGCTCTACCTTCCCTACCATGGCTAAAATCCTAGTCAAAGTACAAGGCTATACTACCCGTGCTAAAATTCTTGTTCTTCTTGCACTCCAAAACTTAACCATGGCTAGGGTCATCTATGATAATAACTATTTAATTAAAATACATATAAATTCCATAAATCCCCAGTTAGGTCAAATAAATAAATAAATAAATCCAAAAATTTAGGGGTCTTACATATATCATTGACAAGTTATGTCATATACATTCATGAGTTATGTTAGTTAGAATTGTTGACCTAGACAGCGTTCTACTGTCGATGCTGCGGCGTAGGCTAGACATACCCACGTACTCGTGTTCCTATACCGGGTGCAGGTTGTGCCAAATTTTCTTCTCAGTTCTTTGGCCCCTCTCATTAGCACTTCTCCTAGGTTTGGATAGAATTTGGAAGAGAATGGAGTGGGAAAGAAAGAGTTTAGGGTTTGGTGAGATGGGGAAGAAACTAGGATTTTTGAAAGAGTTGTATATATATATATATATATATATATATATATATATATATATATATATATATATATATAGATTATATACAGTTATCATAAGGAAATTTATTCCCGAAAAGTGGTAGCAGCTTAACGGGGACGGGAATGTGGATGGGGATGAAAAAAAAAAAAAAATATATATATATATATATATATATATATATATATATATATATATATATATATATATATATATAGGCTTCGGCATTTTGTGCCTATTCTTCAATAAAGTTCAGGTTCTTCCAAAAAAAATGTATATATATATATATATAGGGACGGCGACGGGGCGGGTAGGGGCCGGGGACCGTACCCCCCATTCCCACCCTCAAATTAGTATTAGCTAGGATCCCCGTCCCCGTCCCCAGTCGGGTTTAACTTTTTACCCCCATCCCCGTCCCCGTGACACAATGCACTCCACATCCCGTCCCCGTCCCCGCCGCGATAACACCTTTGGGACCGATTTTTTTTGTTCCCGTCCCCATCCCCATCCACATTCCCGTCCCCGTTAAGCTGCTACCACTTTTCGGGAATAAATTTCCTTATGATAACTGTATATAATCTATCACACAACAATTGGATATTTAAAGTTGATATAGGCTTTTCATCATATTAACATTAACATGTCAGGAAGACTATCCAAATTATAAAAGGAAAAATTTACCTACCAATGCCCATCATGAAGACTATATACCTAATTGTTGTGTGCTAATATGTAATAACATAGTACATAATGTATCGTTAACTATAAAATTTTGCAAAAGGCTCAAGTTTATGGTTAAAGCATAATTTGTACTGTAGAACTCCCATAAGGTATTTAATTGAAATGGTGTAATGATTATACTATAAATAAATGAATACATATACAGAGTCCAATTTGACAGTAAATTCGGTCAAAATAAACCAATTGACAAGAATCATTGGTAAAGAAAAGAACAAGTTTGTAATCAGGTTGTTTAAGAAATTAGTGCTGATGTTAATAAAGAAGAATAGTAAAAGGAGGCATGAGTCCACAATTGCTCTCTTTAAGATATATTTTCCTCCAATAACATGCAACATCTTGTATAAAAACTTAACTCCCACGAAAATTAGAAGCCAGAAAATGACTTCTGGCATTCAGATTTAATTGAAGTGAAAAAAGACAACTTAACCCAGAAAGCAAATCACAAAGAATGAGCAAGAAGAAGAGAGCCAAGTAAGCCATGAAACAGAATATGTCCGTTAATAAAAGGACTGCTTTGTCAATATAATGATAAGAATATTTTAAAAGCTTCTTTGTCAATCACAAAAGCCAACTAAACTTCCATGTTATCATCCACCACACCTAGAATCAGAATGATCCCAAATCATGCATAAGTCATGACATGAGTCTAAGCCTGTAAGAATGGTAATAAATGACATAGATTAGAAGAAGTTAAATGAAAAAAAGAAGCTAAATGCCTCCAAATTATTAAACTTGCCTCACTAACATCTTCATCGTCGTCTTTAATAGTTAAGCAAGATGAATGAATCTCCATGGGAGAAGAAGCTAAATAAAAAAAAGAAGCAAACATTTAGATTTTTGAAAGAAAATAAACATCAAATAGTGTATAGAATAAAAATATGAATCAATCTTCATTACCTCGTATATCACTTCGCAGCCAACTTTGAACACACATTAATGCCTCCAAAGTGTTTGGATGAAGCCTACTACGATGAGGACTTACCAATCTGCTATTGGTACTAAAGGCCGACTCTGAGGCAACTGTCGAGATAGGAATAGCCAAGACATCCCTAGCAATCTTCCGTAATATTGGATATTTTGTTCTATGGGTCTTCCACCAAGACAATATTTCAAAATCCACACTTCTTGGCAAGACAACATCCTCCAAGTAGTAGTCCAATTCAGATTTCACAACCATATTACAAGAACTACTACTAACAAATGCATCATAATTGCATAGGAAGTCTTGCTCTTCAGATTCAACTACCAAAGAAGATTGGTTAGATGAAGATGCATTATTCTTCTCTTTATACTCCTCGAGTAAATCATAACAAAGTTGGCGAACTCTTTAGATTTCAATGGAAGCATCTTCCTTATATATTATTGGAAAGTAAAATTCCAATAATTTCATTTTGTATCTTGGATCCAAAACAGCAGCCAATCCCATCACACCATTAAGTTCAGACCAATACTTGTTAAATTTAAGCTTCATGTGTGTTTCCATATCTCTAATCACCTCATTTGAAGACTCTGACCATTGAGATAACGACATTCTAATCTCACATATTTTAGGGAAAATAATGTTTGCTGTGGGATATTTAGTCCCAAAAAAAAGTTCATTTACAGTATGAAACAACTTCAATTTCTCACAAACTTCTCCAGCTAACTCCCAATCCCTTTGTGTTGGCACATATTTATAATGGGTTTCACGCTGGGCTAATCGAGATAAAACTTGTTTATAGTTCATAGCCACATTCAACATCAAATATGTTGAATTCCATCGGGTCTTACAATCACAACACAACTTTTTAGTGCTCAAAATTTTCAATTGGCGAACAGCTTCTTGAAATGTTTGCTCCCTTTTAGGTGAAGATGTCCAATATAAGACACTTCTTCAATAACTTTTAAACCATCTTGGACGATCAAATTAACAATATGTGCACAACATCTCATGTGTAATAATGATCTGTTTAACAAAAGTGAACTCGTGCTAAGCTTGTCCAATAGATGATTAATGATTCTATCATTAGTAGAACAATTGTCTAGTGTCATTGTTTACAACTTCCTATCAATATTCCAATCTAACATGCAAATATATAAGGCATCAGCAAAACCTTTTGATGTGTGAGGAGAAGGCACATGGATAAACCTACAAATACAATTTTGTCCCATTAAAATTATATTTTGTTGATAATATAGACATGTACATGTAAAAAAATTGATATATAGACAAGTGTAAACATAACTCGGTATAACAAAAATTAAAAAGAAAGTACCTCATAACCAGAATTTGTAATGTCCAATTGTCATCAATAAAGTGAGCTGTAACTACCATGAATCCTTTTTTTTTGGTTGCTTGAAGTCCAAATCAGTAGTTAACGCTATTCAACCTGGGCTATGTTCCAACATCATCATAGTTTTGGATTTTTCTTGATCATAAATTTTGAGAAGTCATTTTTCACGGTGTTTCGTGAAGGAACCTTGAATAATGGTTGAAGACCACATGAATATTTTCTAAATCCAAAATGCTCCATAATAGAAAGGGGGTACTCATATAAGGCAATCATACTAGCAAGATCATATTTTGATGCCTCATGATCAAAATGGTAATTACCAATTGTCACTTTGGAATCCAACTTCCTCTGTTCATTTGCCAAGATAAATTGTTTTATGTCACTACGAGGTCGCCGTTTACAAGTTTTAATGTGATCAAGCAAATATTTTGTCCCATTTTTACTTTCCCCTCCAAGTTTATTACCACAATGAATACACTCAGCCTTTTGCACACCTTTAACTTTGATAATTTCAAAATGATCCCAAGCTTTAGATTTATACCTTCTCTTGACTCCAGTTTCAATAATCATATCTTCAGTAGAATCAGTAGGATCTGAGACATCTGGATTAATTGGAGAATGGTTGCTACCCGCTGCTGATTGTGTAGTTATTGGTGTTGGTGTTTGAGAGCTCTCCACATTAGTACCTTCCGCTGCCATATTAAGACCCCTACAAAATGAAACAAAATGATTATATGTGATTTCATCTTAAATTTGACATGGCCACGATTAACAGTAGTGTATGTAGGTTGGTAAGGACGGAGAAGATGGTATATTGGTAACTTGGTATATACTTTACATATTCGTTTCTTATGTTCTTGTACATCAGTACTTGTCTGACGGGTTCTTTTTGGAGAGAAAAAACTAAAAGATTAAAAATAGTATCAAATAAACTCTCTCTCAAATTAATTGTATATGATTTACAAGTGATGCATGTTAAAATTGCTCAAACATATACGCTCTAAAATTAATTGATTAAAGGAACTAAGAAGGGTGACCTGACCTTTATATTGCATGGAAATAATTATTTTCTAATCCGGCCATGTGTTGTATTAACAGCAGTTTTTGTTAGTCTATGTACTGGGTTCTTTATGCATGCATCCACACTTCTAAAATATGGTTTACTTTTAAAATGGAGGCAACTATAGTCTATGATTGCTGCTAAGAGCTTAAGTCTATGAAAGGCACACACTGCACCCCTTATTTGAAGCACTCTGCTGAAATATATATTAGCAAAAAAAACTAACATACAATCTATATAAGAACTGTGAACCTGAAGCACTCTGAATCTCGGAGATAGAGAGAGGAGAGAAGGAGAGAGAGAGCGATAGGAACCTGTAGGCTGTAGCGACTTTTCGACTCACGAGATGTGAAACGGGAGTGGCTGGCGCTGAAGTTCTAATTTCTGAACGGAGGAGAGGAAGAGAGAGAGAGAGAGAGCAACCCTACTTATATATATATATATATATATATATATATATATATATATATATATATATATATATATATGGACTATTAGTGGCATATTTATAATCAAAAAATATTAATGTCTAATTAATTGTACATATAGGTCTAAGTAATCGGGGTCGAGGATTTATCGGGGCGGGGAGAACAATACCCATACCCGGCCCAGATTGACCGGGGAGTTCTTTGTCTTCATCCCCTCCCCCATCCCCATTTTTTAACTCCCCAAACCCGTCCGTCGGGGAAAAAATTTCGGTTCCCTGTCGGGTTCAGGAAAAATTGCCACCCCTATATATATATATATATATATATATATATATATATATAGAGTTGTATAATCTATAATTGTATTTAGCAATAAAAACAAATTAAATGGCAAACAATTTATAAATTTCTCATATGTTTCGGTTACAAAGGTTATAGATGGCTTCTTCCGATATTGAAGCCAAGGATGGTAGTGTTGGCCATTGCCAACCGATGCATTGGAATCCCCAAGATATAGCAAGCTTTTAAGGATGACGCTGAGTGAATAACCTAGATCGATGTGCATGGGATCCATTTTGATAGCCTCAATGTATTGGGCATAGTACAATTGCCTATCATGGAGATTATTTTTTATTACCATACCCTCCTGCAAGAAGGTTGTGTTGGGTATCTTTTTGGCATGCTTTGACATTGGAGCAGGTGGCAGGATCTTCATCCGGTGGTTTGATCTATACCATATAAGAGTCGGTGTGAAGCGAAGCCTCCATTAATGCATCGTAAGTCTCCTTTGAGAGATAAAGGAGCTCGCGGATAGATAAACGAGCTAGAGTATTGGCAAGTTGTACTAATATGTCATGTCAAATAAGCCTCTTGTATTTGGTATGAGCGACTTGTTGGACTATACAGCCATGGTCGAACCGATTTCGATAATTGACTTAAAACTCCGAGCTCGATATGAAAAGAAACAGAAGATCGCAGGTTTCATCTCAACTAATTTTTTTATACTTTATTCTGTATTTTTTTTTATTTGAGTCTAAAAAATTGTGCGTCGGGATCACTGGCATTAAAAGCATTCCTGAACCAAAACAAATATATCTTTGATCACAAACCAAACAAAAATCCAAAAGCATTCCAGAACCCAAAATATATTCTGAAAAACCTAGCAACCTAACTCAGGCCAAGTTCTGCCCAAACTCAGACCGAACTCGATACCCTAGGATCATTCCTGGTCAGCAGCATTCCCTAATCTTTTGGATCTCTAACGTTCAAAATTCAAACGTTAACCCTACCAAGTTCTACCCAAACTCTATCCTAAAAATCCTATAAAAAGAGAAGAATTTCCTATTTCTATTCACTCATTCATTCTTTATCTTCTCTATCTATTCCAAAGCTTCCTAACTACTTAAAGAGCTTCGATCTTCAAATATCCAAGACAACTCCTATTCTTCTAAGTGCCGGTAGTTTTCGATTAGGAGTATTCGAGTTGTACAAGCTTGGCGTATAAAAGCTTTCTGCAGAAAGGTGTTTGAAGTTTGTTCATGGGCTTCGGATAAAAATACGACGGTGTTGAAGTTGCCGTATTCTTGGAGTAAAGGACGCGGAGTAATCTCTATTCAAATTAGTGGATTATAGCGTGCAAGAGTTCTCGCGAACTGGACTAGTCCTCTCAGAGGAAAACCAGTAAAAACCTCGGTGCCTGTATATTGCTTTCTTGCCTCTACTTACTTATTGCTTTACTTTATTGTATTAAAAATTTATTTATATAATTGCCTCACCTGCCTAGTTTTAATTTGGGAAATATTTTTTGTTGTACTCTATTCACCCCCCTCTAGAGGTGCCATCGATCCTACAAATGGTATCAGAGCACAGTTTTCTCTCTTGTTGGATTTAATCTCCTTTGAAATATGGCATCATTATATCTAAGCAATGGTGAAGGCCAGTCAACAATAGACACCCCTATTTGATGGCACAAACTACACGTATTGGAAGACACGTATGAGATTTTACCTCGAGTCTCTTGATTTTGATTTATGGTCGATTGTCATGAATGGTTACAAGAAACCACTACCTATTGTGGTAGAGGATAATCTAGTTGAAAAACCATTTGACAGATATACCGATAATGGAAAGAAACAAGCAAGTCTTGATACAAAAGCTATAAATGCTTTATTTTGTGCAGTAGATAGAACTGAGTTTAACAGAGTATCAACATGTGTCATGTCTCACAAGGTTTGAAAACTTCTTGAGGTCACTCACGAAGGCACTTCACAAGTGAAGGAGTCCAAAATCTTACGACTAACACAAGAGTATGAGGCATTCAAAATGAAGCCTAATGAGACAATTACAAATATGTTTACTCGATTTCTAGATATTGTTAATCCTCTATCTTCCCTTGGAAAAGAATACAGCAATCATGAGAAGATTCGGAAGGTACTTCGCAGGCCAACCAAGAACTGGAATCCTAAAGCGATGGCCATTATTGAAGGAAATAATCTCACAATGATGACTCTTTATGGAAAAGCTTATGACGCATGAGCTAGACCATAAAGATTTCAAAGAGTCAGCACCAAAAGAGAAGGCGATAGCATTCAAAGCTAACCACAAGACAACCTCTGATGACGAAAGTGAGATAGACAGCTCAGACAACGAGCAGATGGCCCTCATGACAAGGAACTTCAAAAGTTTCTTCAAATATAAGAAGTCTAATAAGAAGAAGAAAGATTCCAGAGACGACGAAGAACCTATCTGCTTCAGCTGTAAGAGAACAGGTCACATCAAGAAAGATTGTCCTGTTGTAAGAAAGGGAAGCAGGCATGATTAGTCCAGCAAGAGAAGGACTTCGACTAGAAACTATGCTAATACTAGCATCTGGTGTGAAAGTGAAGCTAGTGATTCTGAAGAAGAAGATAGCCTCGCAACACTGCAAATCTTTGCTTTTTGGCCACAGATGCTAAGGTAATATCAAACCCTCTCTATGAAGAATTTACATTTGATGAACTATCTTATGCCTTTAGTGATCTATTAGAAGATTAGAAGAAAATGATGGATTTGTACAAAAGTGCCAAGAAAGAGCTGAAATTTGTACAATCTGAGTTTTCTAAGAAATCTTATATGCTAGAAGATATTAAAAATTCTTCTAGTCACACGGATGAGGCTACTTCTTTAAAGCCGAGTCTACATGATGCTCTTGAAAAGCTTGAGAAAGCCAATCAAGAAAATATAGAACTTAGCGATCTCTATAAACTAGAGAAAAAGAAGTATATATTGTTGCTCCAGAGAATAGATGCACTCACTGCTAAGTAAAATAAAGCCTGTGACATCTCTAAAAAGTTAGAGATTAAGCTGGACAAATAGGTTGTCAAATCTATTGCTCATGTGAACACAAGTCACAAAGCTAAGCACAAACACAACACGACCAACACTGCTAGAACTACTAGAAGCCATGCATATGTGTATACCTTTTCACACAACAAAAAAATACACACTTCTTCAAAAACACATATACATGATCTTCGAACTACACCAAGCACTAACACGTTTGCTACATGTCATTATTATGGTATAAAAGGACATGTATCACACCAATATAAGATTAGAAAGCTACTAGATAAGAATGTGTATGTATGGGTTCCAAAAGCTAACAAATCAGGACCCTCAAAAAAGTGGGTACCAAAGGTTACATCTTCAACTTGTGTTGTAGGTGGACATTCTTCCTCCTACTAAAAGTAAGTGGATCGTCGATAGCAGTTGCTCTAGGCATATGACAGGTGATAACACATTGTTTGTAACTCTATCAATGAAGAAAGAAGGCTATGTCTCATTTGAAATAACGTAAAAGGACATATAATTGGAGTTGGCAACATAGGTACTTCTCCCTCACCTATTGTTAAAAATGTATGTTTAGTAACATAATTAAAACATAACCTGCTAATATTAGTTGACTGGCTGATCATAGTTATAGAATTAATTTTGTTAAGAATAAATATTTTGTCTATGATAAAACTTCTGGAACAACTTCCTTTAAGGAAATAAGAGATGACAATATATATGTATTTTATTTGTCAGAAAATACTAACACTACAGGGAAGTGTCTGTTCACAACTCAAGACGAAAGCTGGGTATGGCATATGCATCTTGGACATGCGAACATGGACACTATTGCAAGATTATCCACAAAGAAACTGGTAAGAGGCTTACCTGATATTACATTCAAGAAAGATATTGTTTGTGCCGAATGTGAAAAGAACATGGCATCTAAATCATCTTTCAAATCAATAAACGTTGTAAGTACCTCTAGACCACTGTAATTATTACATATGGACTTGTTTGGACCAAGTAGAGTCGCTAGTCTTAGCGGTAAGCTATATGCTTACGTGATAGTTGATGACTATTCACGGTATACTTGGGTTTACTTTCTTGCAAATAAAAGTAAGGCCTTTTCTGAATTTGTGTATTTTTTGTAAAAAAAAAAGGTACAAAATGAGAAAGGAATCATGATTAATCGCATACGAAGTGATCATGGAGGAGAATTTGATAACCATGAATTTAAATCCTTCTGTGATTCAAATGGGTTATCACATGAATTCTTTTGTCCCAGAACTCCTCAACAGAATAGCGTTGTGGAGAGGAAGAATAGAACTCTTGGCGATATGGCCAAAGTTATGCTAAACCAGCATAATCTTCCAAAATACTTTTGGGCTGAAGCTGTCTAGCATACCATGTTTTGAATAGAGTTCTTACTAGACAAATCTCTAAGAAGAGTCCGTATGAATTATGGTTTAATAGAACTCTTAACATCAGCTATTTCAAGGTCTTTGGTTGCAGATGTTTCATCTTGAACACAAAAGACAACTTGAGAAAATTTGATAAAAAGCTGATGAGGGCATATTCTTGGGGTATGTTGTAAAGAAAAAAGGGTACAGGGTATTCAACAAAAGATCACTTATTGTTAAAGAGTCAATAAATGTCACATTCAATGAGCTAAACAGTCAACGCAATGACGATAGTGACAATAACAAAGAGAAAACTCCCTCAAACAGAACATCAGAAGATACACCATCATCGTCCTACCTGGAGAGTCTACCAAAACGATTGTGGTTTACATCATATCACCCGAAAGAACTGGTAAGAGGTGATGTATCAAGAGGTGCAAGTACTCGCTCACGCACAAGAGATTTAGTTGCTAATGTTGCATTTATTTCCAAAATAGAACCTAAGAATGTTTTAGAAGCTTTTAATGATGAATTTTAGATTTCTACAATGCAAAAGGAACTAAACCAATTTGAACGGAATCAAGTTTGGGAACTCATTCCCAGACCTATTGATCATCTGATCATTGGTACCAAGTGGGTGTTCTGAAATAAGTTAGATAAGAATGGTTCAGTTACACACAACAAAGCACGTCTAGTAGCTCAAGGCTATAATCAAGAAGAAGGGATTGACTACGATGAGACGTATGCTCCAGTTGCTAAACTAGAGTCCATTTGTATGCTTTGTGTTTTTGCAAGTTTCTATGGTTTTAAACTTTTTCAAATGGATGTCAGAACTTCTTTTCTAAATGGTTTTATAAAAGAAGAAGTTTTTGTAAAACAACCACCTGGCTTTGAAGATTTCAAAAATCCTGATCACGTATTCAAGCTTCGTAAGGCTCTCTATGGTCTCAAACAAGCACCTCGTGCATGGTATGAGTTCCTTAGTTCCT
Organism: Iris pallida; assembly: GCA_029216955.1. Lineage (NCBI taxonomy): Eukaryota > Viridiplantae > Streptophyta > Magnoliopsida > Asparagales > Iridaceae > Iris > Iris pallida. The sequence continues at coordinate 87,887 of JANAVB010037028.1, forward strand.
TCTTGCTTGAATATGGTTTTTCAAAAGGGAAGGTCGACTCTACTCTTTTTATAAAATCTTTAGATAAAAATATTTTATTAGTGCAAATATATGTAGATGACATAATTTTTAGATCAAATAATAAGATGCTATGTTACGAGTTTATTAAGTGTATACAGAGTGAAATGAGCATGATGGGAGAACTAACATTCTTCTTCGGGCTACAAATCAAGCAAAATTTACAAGGGATATTCATCAATCAAGCAAAGTATACGATCTGCTAAAAAATATGACATGGATAATGTCAAACTGATCGCAACTCCTATTGTAACATCTACAAAGCTTGATATAGATAAAGGTGGTACCCTAGCTTAAGTGCGTAAGTACAGAAGTTTGATTGGTAGTTTACTATATCTAACTGCTAGTCGACTATACATTATGTTCTCAGTATGCTTATGTGCTAGATATCAAGCTTGTCCTAGAGAATCACATGTAAGCACCGTTAAGCGTATCCTACAATACATTAAAGGTACTTTGACGACTGGTCTTTGGTATTCTAAAACCGATTTGTTTGATCTGATAGGTTGCTCGGATGCAGATTTTGTTGGATGCAAGGTTGATCGTAAAAGTACCAGTGGCACATGTCATTTTCTAGAAAAGTCATATAGTTTTCTAAGAAATAAAATTATGTTGCATTATTAACAACCGAGACTGAATATATAGCCGCAGGACGTTGTTGTGATCAAATTTTGTGGATGAAATAAACTTTGGAAGACTATTAATTATCGTTTAAACATATCCCTATTTACTACGATAACACTAGTTCTATTAATCTCACGAAGAATCCTGTATATCATTCCCGCACTAAATATATAGAAATTAGACATCACTTCCTTAAAGAACATGTATTACAGGGAGATATAAGTTTAGAATTTGTTGACACTGGACATCAACTAGCTGATATCTTCACTAAGCCCTTGGTTGAAGATCGTTTTAACTTCATACGAAGAGAATTAAAATTTTTGGATGTTGAAGTCATATAATTAAGTATTATTTAATTGAAATTCATAAATTTGTAGAAACTATTTTAGTTATAAGCCGAAAGGGCCCTTCTGATAAAAAGACATAAAAGTCTAAGCGACACAGTACAAAGTGTCTTCGGACTACCGCTAGCTGGGATTAGGGATGGCAACGGCACGGGTAGGGGGCAGGGACCATATCCTCCATCCCCGTCCCCAAGTAGTGTTTGAATCCCCATCCCTGTCCCCGTTCTCCGTCGGGTTCAATTTTTTACCCCCAACCTCATCCCCGTTAAACAATACATTCTCCATCCCCGTCCCGTTAGTACTTTCGGGGACGGATTTTCTCGTCTCCGTCTCTCGTTCGGTTAACAATTTTTTATGTACATTATAAGCTTAAAAGAACTATTTTTATTCAAAATAATTACAAGGCATGTTAATAATGGTTTTCATAAACTAAATATATATAATACTAGATAGACCAAAAGAGCCTATCATTTCTAATGGTTGCACATATGGATTTGAGTATAAGTAACCGGGGTCAGAAATTTATCGGGACGGGGAGTACTATACCCATACCCATCCCCGAACGAAGAATTTTTTAATCTCCATCCCCGTCCCCATCCCCCTTTTAAGTCTCCAAAACCGTCCCCATCGGATAAAAAAATTGGGTCCCCATCGGTTTGGGGGGATATTGCCATCCCTAGCTGGGATACGGCCCCTACAGCTAACCCAAAATATTCTATATGGTTTGTTTTTTTTGGTTCATTATTATAAATTATACTTTTTTTCAACACAAATATTTCCAAGTCATCTTTGCATTTATGTTAAAACCATATAACAAACTTTCCAAGTCTGTCCTGATTACCCATGGACCAAACTCGGACCGAACTCAGACTGGGTGAATCAGCACAGAAGCTGGACAGTCGAATTCCCCGCTATTTAAACCCTCAAAATCATCATCTTCCTCACCAATCCACCAAAATTCCACGAAAACCCTAACCCTAACCTCCTGGTTCTCCTTCCTCCAAGCTTTTCAAACTTTCAAAACTTGGATTCGGAGCTTTCTCAAGGTTCTCTTCTACTGTCCACCATCAATTTCGATAAATCTCTACTATTTCCATCTATTTCAATTTTTATGGCTCTCAAAATTCCTCATTCTTCTAAAAAGAAGAGAAAAGTTGATGAAGGTTCGTCCTCTACTGCTTTCGAGGCGGCATCTTTTTCATTGTTCAGTCCCTCCGTACCGAATGGTGATTTCTTGGATGATTTCATTTTTGTGTCACAAGATGCATCCTATGAATGGTTTAGTGATTTCCATCAAAGAAAGATTTGTTCGGGTAGTCCTATTAATTTTACTTTGTTTTTCGATCACATCAATGTTTTTGAATACTTCGAATTACTAGATTTCGTTCAATCTAGTTATCCGATTTATGCTAATGTTATTCGCATATTTTATTGTAATCTTTCCATCATAAAGGGCACGATTAAATCAAAAGTTGGCAAAATTGACATCGAGTTTGATTCTGATGATTTAGCAATCATGCTTCACATTCCCATTACTAGGGAAGCATTAGTTGATATTACCTCGGTGCAATTTCCAGATGGTACAACTTTTGACTCTTTTCGTGACTCCTTATACACACCTAACTCTCATCCTCAAGGGAATCTTCGCCCTAGACACTTAAACAACTACTTCTATGATCTCCATAGGATGATATTTACTGTTATCCTTCCGAAGAGTACTTTGACTAATGAGATTTCTTACATGGAACTATCTGCTATATATCATCTTCGCTTCCATGTCCTATTCAGTCTGCCTAAGACTATCATTGTCGCTATGGAAAAGTGTCACAAGAAACTGCGACGTCACCTCTATGCGATGTATCTGTCTATCATCTTTCATCACTTTAAGGTCACTTTAGCTGACTGTGCTCAGGATTCTCCTTCTGCATATCTTTATGAGCATCGTCGAGTTGCTCCCACTCCTGCAGTTCAGGCACCTCCTCCACCTCCAGTTGACCCATCAGCTGCTGACTTCCATCCTTCTCATCCTCCTGGTGGTGTTACTCTTGAGTCCCTTCAGGCTCTCATGATGGATCAGTTTCGGTCCATGGATTTTTGTACCACTCTTCAACTTCAGGCCATATCCAATATTGTGCAGGATGTTTCCTACAGCTTTGCTCACAACCCTGGTGGTCCTATTCCCATGGTTCGTGATCCGGCAGTGGTTGGGTATCGCATTGATGATCCAGAGGCTTAGCGATACTTTGATCCTGCTGCAGCCCGTTATGATCCCTACCGTTCTGTTGAGACCGGTCCTTCTAGGGCGGCAGGTACTGATGATAATGAGGAGGAGGATGACGACGACTGAGGATGTTTCCTCGTGATAGAGCATCACTAGTTATGTTTAGTTTTCTACTATGTATTAGTGATAAATGCTTCTTTCAAGCATTATCAGTTTGAGTTTGTTTGGCTAGACTTGTATGCACTTTCTACTAAGTTTATATAACAGTTTTCTATTTTCGGCACATTGCATTATTATATGTTTAAATTTCTTTTCTTGTCTCTATTGTGCTGAATACTATTAGATTGTTATGTCATTTTGCTTATGTGATAAAATAGGGGAGTAATGTGATACTTAAAGGTGATTCTTATATAGTAATATGGATACTTACTTTATCATCTTGTTGATTGTTATGCTATCTGACTAACAAGTTTGAAGTTAGCTCTAAATGTTTTTGGAGTTCCTATTTTTTTCCTAGACTGTACAGATGTTCAGCCTATCTGCTTTGTTACGGGGGAGCAAAAACATTGTACCAATGTTCAGATCCAAGCAAATTTTGTACCTTCTGTACCGCTCTTCTACCGAACCGAGCTGACATTTTCTTAAGTATTAATCGTAGTTTTGTCAAATTATCAAAATAGGGGAGATTGTTGGCCCATACAGCCATGGTCGAACCAATTTTGATAATTGACTTAAAATTTTGAGCTCGATATGAAAAAAAAACATAAGATCGCAGATTTTGCCTCAACTGGTTTTTTATACTTTATTCTGTATTTTCTTTTTATTTGAGTCTAGAAAATTGTGCGTCGGGATCACTAGCATTTGAATACATTCGTGAACCAAAACAAACCTATCATTGATCCCAAACCAAACCAAAATCCAAAAGCATTCTGGCACTACCATATTTCCAAAATATGGGTATTTTTGTCATTTTATATTATTTATATAGTGGGTATTTTTTAACTAAACATAGTTGTTGCATTTATTAGTTGACTAACCTAGTTATTGGACCTTTGACTTGTGAACCTAATTGGACTAGACATGACTACTTGGACCTATATTCTAGGGTGAACACAACTAGCCACATTTAAGTCATGTAGAGTCAAGATTAAGAGAAGAAATTAACCGAACACTTAGACTAGAATAACCCCTTATTAAACCTAAGTTTTTATGACAACTTGAGGGTAGAATGGACATTTCAAAGGGGTTTTAGGGCACCCTTCATGGCTGGTCATGAAAGGGTTTATTCCTTCTTCTTCATATTATTTTGAGCTTCCATAAACCCTAGAAAGAGCCTCTTCAAGCCCATTCCATTCATTTCATTCCCACCATTAAAACTCCTCCAAATACTCCCAAAACCATCCCAAATCTTCACCCCACAAGGCTAGAAGCTTGGAGATCGAGGAGCTCATGAGGAGGAGTCCAAAGGATAGAAAGATTGTGTCAAACTTGACATAAGAGCATCCCTACAATGTTTCATTGGGAATCCATCTTCCAATAGGTAAAACCTTGTCATTTTAGCATGGCTTGGGCTTCACTTTCATGCATAACACTTGTAGGAACACTCACAAGGATGAGGGATACCCATGGGGAGAAGAGCAAGGCACTAATCTTTATTTTGATATATTTTATTTGGGATTTTTGTGCCATCCGTAGAGAAATCCGATGAGAGCCCACCAAGTGTTTGTCAAAATGACAAAATGACCATAGTGGGTTTTGTTTTCAGTTTCGTGACCATGATTAGTCTAGTTTCTCATTTAAAAATAGGCATGTAGTATCCTAGATTCACATATCTATATATAGATATGTGTATATTTGTATGTTTGGAACCATATACATATTATATCTTGCTTGGGCTTTTGTTCCCTATTTTGGAAGTGTTGATGTGAGGGACTGATTTGGAGTGTTCGGCTAGTGCCCCATTAATCTGTGTCCTAGTATCAGTAATATGGATTAGTGATGAGTGTTCTGTAGTATAGGTATGGGGGTCTACCTTGTGACAGTCCCTGTGATAGTGAGAGATTGAGGACTTGGTCTTTAAGGCCAGTGTTCTGAGGCTACTGTCCTTGATTGTAAGTAAGTGTGTTTGAGTGTAATGGTAACTTTCTCTTTCACAGTAGCCTTCCAGTAAATGCTCTCTCTACCTTATTTTTCCCTATCTATTTTGAAGGTGCAAACTGATTTCATTTTTAACATGATTGGGATTACTTATTTCATATAGGAAAATTATGCTACATATGATGCTCATCATTTATCCTTTTATTGCCCCAAGGGTTTAGCCCAGATGTTACCATGATAATTAGCCCAGATGGAAATTCTAGGTTGAAGTGTATGTGTATAATACACCTAAATATTCAGATATAAATAAGTTAACTAGCAGACTAAGTAGAATATTGTATTTACATTCAACAAATAAGACAGGTGGGAGATATTGTTGTAGACCATGATCAATCAAACCAAATTGTGCAGGCATTCCATTGTGTCAATCAATGAGACCAATAACATTATAAAAATAACATCAATAATAGCAATCCTTTATCCTGCCTTTCAGTCGACTGTCTGACTCTTTTCTCCATTAGCTCTGTGAAGGCTCATCTCTGTTAATTTTATCAGTATCACATCCTTTTCCATTTGAAGTACACATGCCAAGTACTTCAGGACTGCCTAGGTTTGCCAACTCATGTTCAGTCTAAATGCTTAAAAGTGGATCCTGATCCAAAAGGTAAATACTTTGGGTCTGTTTGGTTCCTAATAAAGTTAGGAATATCCTAAGTGATTAATATGGGAGTGATAGGGACTGCCATGTTCCGTCCCTATGTTCAGTGAAGTGCACTAATACTTTAGCATTTCTATATTAGAGAGTGAGAGAGAGGGCAGGGTCCTTGAACCTTGAGTGTACTGCAGGTGGCTTGGCCACCACTGCGGGATTTGGGGGATATGGAATTCACCCATGTTGAGCCACTCAGTGGCAGGCTAGGCATTTGGCAGTAGCAGGGAAACCCCTCCCCCTGTTGGCCATTTGGCCTAGGCAGTCAAGCCTTAGCCATGTCAGGCCAGAAAGGAAGGGGCTTGGCCTTGGCAGCAGGCAACAGGCCATGTCCTGCCTTGCTAGGCAATAGGGCCAATAGGACACTTGCAGGCAACAGGATGATGGGGGCCTTGGCAATATTGGTTAGGCCAATGACTTTGGGTTGAGTGTGTTTGTGAGTAAGGTATGTGAGTGAGTAAATTATGAGTGTAGTGTCAGTCGAGTGCCCTTGAAGATTTGGTTAGATTGAGTGTTATAAGGGGTGTGTCTAAGAATGTGAGTATCAGTCAGATACTCACTGTATTAGTGAGTATCTTGGCTTGGCCATTTAGCCTATGGGAAGGGTAGGCAAGTTTAGGAAAGGGAAGTTCTCTTCTCCTTAGCAAGTAAGTTTATTGAGTGTGTATGCAGTGTTTGGGACTGTCTACTTGAGTATGTATCAGTGTTCTTGGCTTGTGTGAGAGTGTCTTGAGTTAGTGTCAAGGGTTGGTATCACAAGTGAGAGGAATGGAAGTGAGGTATCAGTATGTATCAGAGGTTAGAGTTAGAATAGGGTATCAATTAGAGAGTTGAGTGAGTCCCTTTGTAATTGGGTGAGTGATCGAAATCGAGAATGTATTAGAGGGTGAGTGTCAGTGATGTAGAGTGTGTGTGCTTTGTTGAGAGTTGGCGAAAGGCTATGGTGGACTGGAGGCAGTGCTACTTGGCTACTGCAATGCTTGGCTACACTGGCTAGTGAGCCATGGCAACAAGGGAGGCACTTGGAAGCATGGCCTACATTTGGGCTAAAATAGCCTTGTAGCAGCAGCAACATCAACTGCCTGCACCTTAGCAGTATTGCAATGCAGGCACTACAGGGGACATTAGCTGCAGCAGCATGCCATAGTAATTACTTGCACATTGCATCCTTGCATAGCTGCATATGCAAGCAGCAGCAGCAGGGGAATCATCCCTGCAGGCCTTGCATTACAATAGGCACTTGGCAGCAGGGGATCCTGCCACTTGTTAGGCTATGTTGGGCCATTAGGCCTTTGGCTAGAGAACCACTTGGCCTTAGGGCCATTGTTAGCCTCTTTGATGTGAACTATTGATCCACATTTTGGGGTTAGGGTGAGGTTGTTAGAGGGGCTAAGATTTTACCTATTAGAGTAGGATATGGATAAGTAAGGTATTACCTACTCTAAGTATAGGTAAGGAATTACCTAGGATAGGTAATGTAAGTTCCTAATTTAGGTTAAGGTATTGGGTAATTACCTACTCTAAAAAATCTAAGGTAATGATTTATCAAACTAAGGTAAAAAAATTCCTATATCTAGGTGTAACTATAGTAGATGACCTAGACTAGGTAAATGGAATTATACATATCTAAGAAATATGGTTAGGTAAGGGTTGACACCCATCTAAGTTAGATTTGGGTATTTTATATATATATATATATATATATATATATATATATATATATATATATATATATATATATATATATATATAAGGTAATGTTTAGGCTAGAGGGTGTATATGGATAACATAGATAGGTAATGCATTGATGTGGGATTACCCTAACCTAGATAGGCTTGGTTGACTAGAGTTTGACCAAGGTTGACCAGTTGACCAAAAGTCAACTGTAAGTCAAATTTGACCTAGATTGCATATCACGTACTAGAAAACCATGTTTAACTCTATTAAACACCATTTAACATATGTATCTCATATATAGGTCTCTGTGACTATACTTTGGGTCTCGATTTATATTCCTTGCTCTGGACTGCAGGCGGGTACATTCTCTGATAGTTTCCATTATTTGATTACCACTATAATTCAAGTATTTAGAAATGTTACTTATGATTTTTGACACGATGGTACATGGATTGGTATTGTCATTGGATCTTCGGTCATGGGATGTTACCTTAATTCATCGCAATGGTATCGAATATTGTTCTCGTTGATATTGGATAACATTGGTTAATATTGGATAATACTGGAATACATTGGCTAGTAACGTGTCATGGTTGGATCCATTGTATCAGTCGGGGCAGGGAAAATACTAGTTAGATATGTGATCAAGAACTATCGGCAAGTAGTGTAAATCATTGGCTACTAGCTATCGTACACTTCACATATGGTTGAGCTAGCCTTCCTTAGTATAAATTATTGAATCTTCCAAGCCGATCACATATCTAATTTGGTATTCCAAAACACATTGTCTATTATGGTTTCATTACTCAGTTCACCAGCTACATTATTCTATCTTCAATATGGTAGTTCCTCTTCTATTACTTGCTCACACAGATTACATTTTTAGGTTATATTGCCTATCTCTTTCCATTATACTATTGCCTCATATATGTTTTCTTCATCGTATATAGCATTCTCTTTATCACTGCTTTATAGTTTTTTTCAATTAATTGGAACTGCTATTTGGGTTGTACTTTGCTCTAATCCTGACTGGATGATATTTTTAGAGTATTTAGAGGACTGACGACCACGAGATTTTCTTTGGAGCCGGTGCTCGCTGAGGATGCACCTTTAGTAGTATTTTTAGCTAGTAACTAGGGTTACAGGACCTTGTCTCCAGTTTATGAGATTGAGATGTTATATTTATTTCAGGATATGTATTATTTTGACTTAGACTTCTAACTTGTGTGGTTGTGACTCTTCTACTATTTCAGACAATTTCATCTTTATCTTCTACCATATCATCGTGCTTATCTTCTTTTAGATTCATGTGATTGAGTTATATTTCATATGTTATATATATTCCTCCGTACAGAGATGACAATTTTATATTCTATATTGTTGAAGTTAGATAATATAGATGACCTATACAGCGTTCTACTGTCGACACTGCGGCGTAGGCTGGACGTACCCACGTGCTCGTGCCCTTATACCGGGTGCAGGTCGTAACACATTTTTGTGGTAGCCCATGAAGGTTAGTATTTCAACTAGTACAATTTCGTAGTGGTGCTCGACTTAGAGCGTTGCTATGAGCCTGCTATTAGGATATAGATTATAGGCTATATAGGGAGTTACTCAATCACAATTAGGAACTTCCAATCTTTTGATTACCAATTCGATCATTCATTATAAATTTCTTTGAATTCAATTGTCCTTCCTTGACAATATCTCATCTTTTGCCATATTGATTTCTTTTGTCGATCTTTCTTCAGGATGGCGGAGATCAGATTGCAACGTACTGGAACTATTACAGCGACGGAGAGGTCTACTACTTCAGAATCTCCTCCTCCAGCTGCAGGAGCTGCAGCTCTGGGGGTTGCTCCTACTGTTCCTTATGTCCATACGAGAGTGTCAGCAGCTCCTAGGGGTGTTCCTCCACCGGTCCAGAGGATTGTCCTCGTGCAGTCGGAACCACTTTCTCTACCTCCACCACTGACTGACAAACCGCAGAAGTTCGAGTTGTTTTAGCAGATGATGGAGGCCCAGAGAGCTCAGGCTGAGGCACAATAGCGACAAGATGATGTATTGCGCCAGAGCATCGATAGTGCCCACCAATTGGTACTTGTTGAAGTAGAGAAGGTGACTACTGCTCCTCCTCAGGGCGCTCCTGCCCAGTAGCAGCAGCAGCCGTCGAGGCAGGGTACTGTCAAAGACTTCAAGAAGATGTTCCCTCGAGAGTTCAAGGGGATGGAAGGGATCATTTATGCCAATGACTGGCTAGAGAATATAGAGAAGAGTTTGGAGTTGGCTCAGATTCTAGAGGGACTGTGGGTAGCGGCAACACCTACTCAGCTCTTTGATATCGCTCTGACTTGGTATCGTACAGAACCCCGACAGACAGTGACGGGTCTGACGTGGGATACCTTCAAGAGGCTATTCAAGGATAAATTCTTTTCTGACGTGGCTCTTAGTGCACTACAGGGCCAGTTCCACGGCCTGGTACAGGAAAACTTGTCAGTGGATGACTATGTCGTTGAGTTCTTCCGTCTGAGCCGGTTCGCTAAGGGCATGGTTCAGGATGTAGGAGATGTAACGCCTCAGTCCTAATATACGTAAGACTAGGAAATACGTACATGTCAGCTGTATGCATACGCAGACTACTCCAATATATGGAATCTACGTGTACACACATAAGCTGTAATAAGAGAGCTCCAGCTTATAACAATATAACATGGTCACAGGCAGTATATATATCTCATCCACAATGATAAATAAGAGAAATAACAAACCAAAAGTCTCAACTCAAAATAAAGAGAAATATCTGTCGGGCGAAAACAAATCCACTACCAAGCTACTGAAAGAAATCAACTGAAATGAATATGAAAAAAAGTATCAACTACATAAGTCCATCAACTAAGAATAGAATCAAATAGGCTTCGAAGGCGAGACCTCCTCAGTTGTAAATGGATACTCTAGTCCAGAACCATACTCCTCGGATACTGCTCGTCGTCTATACATGGAGAGATCACCAGGTCCTCAGAGGGACGTAACAAGATACAGGAAGAACATGCTAATATGAACTGTCAGAATAATAATAATATGCAAGACTCTCCTAGACACCAATATGCCAAGGGAATTCTAACCATCTATTGTGCAATTTAGAGGACAACTTTCATGCGCATGGGTGGGATTTAGGATGTGTACGTAACTGGCATCCAGTCATCTGTATCCGTCCGTAACGTCCAAGATGTCAGAGGGCATCTGCAAATATAATCGCCACAGTTCCATCCTGAGACTGTGGTTTACCTGTTTGGATTCTCATACGCACTAGCGACTGTCCTCCCCCAATATTTCCCACTGTCCAAGCCATGCTCCTGGCTCGTCCAGTTTTGTAACTGCTTGAGTCTCTAAAACCCTAGTCATAGCAGTTACGATCATCTATCCGTCACACGACTTCTTACATAAAGATGGCCAGTCAATATGCAAGCCGTGCCCCTAGCAACATGTCTCAAATCGTGTAGTGTGAGTGTCATGGCCAATGGAGATATAAGAATATCCCATAATAGGAAGGTAGTCCACTACAACTAAGTCGACATGCAACAAATAAAAATAAAACAAAAAAACGACTGATAAAGTCGCTTTTACCCAAGTGTGGCTTGGACGCACAATTTATAAAAATATAAAACAAAGTAAATAAATGCTGAAAATAAATAATATGACAGTAAATATAGCAAGGTATACTTGTCTGGTGATTTGAAGGTGTTTTGACGACGTCTAGTAGGTGAAATCGACAAGCGAGAAGAAGCTACAAGAGTGGAACCTCCGCAAATGTTCTCGGATGCTGAAACAAACATCAAAAATGTTCCCGGTGTAAAAGATATACCTAGGAAATGCCTGTCCGAAAGTTCAATTCCGGAACAGGGGCAAAATCATAATTTTGGGTCAAAAGATGTCCGCCGTTGGACCCGCTTTGCACCGAAACGTGTGCCAGAACCTACGGTCTCTAAAGTCGTCAAACTACATGTCTACGGATTTGTTTTGACGAGGCGAACCCAACGGTATGTCCAATTTTGGATTCCGATGAGACGTGCACAAAATCGCCCGATGGATAGGGTCGCGGGCCCGCCAATTTTGGCGTTCCAATCAACCCTCTCAGAATCGGACCAAACTTGGCATGCAGGACCAGAAAAATATTTCGAGTCCAATGGTGTAAGTTTCGTCACGGTTTGACGAGTGTGCACAAAGTAATTGAGAAATTTTGAAATAGGCCGATACGGCGTTCTTCGACGGATACGGGTCAAATTCGTCGCACGCACGCAACCAATTTGAATTCCATCAAAGTCCACATGTCCGTGAAGTCGATACGCACATTTCGATGCTTTCAGTTCGCGACAACGTCGCCCAGTTTGGCGGGACGCACGTCATATCGGACAGTTTTATTAAAAAAATTAGTTTTCGAAAATAGATTTTTGTCGAACTTTGGAATCAATAATTTTTCATATAACTAATGAAAATCCACACTAAAAGAAAAGCTTTTATGTGCTATAGATGGTCTATATTGTTGTTCAGGAAGTTTCGAAAACCCTCTACTGGATAGATCACAATCACGCATCGAACATGGGTGTTTGGGCTGTAGTGAAACTATCAAGAAAATAGTTTTCTGAGCATTTTTGAGTCGATGTACCGTCTCACTGGGTTGATCTTCAGGGTACTACTAGGTAGGTCGTCTAGTGGGTCAAGTGGGTATCTACGGCAACTTGCAGAATAGAAATATATAAATTACGCATGAAGAATTTGGAACGATGATGGGGGTACCTTGCAACTGTTGCTAACAGAGTTCCTCTATTTCAACTGTTCCAATGACGAACTCCGGTGACTAACACGGCGGAGCCAGACTGGAGACAGCGGGGCAGCGTCGCCTGAGGTTGGAAGTGTCTCTGGGATCGGGAGTTTAGTTTCACGAGAGGTTCTCTCATAGTATTTTCCAAGAACCCGAAGGAATTTACCGATATATATACACCGATCCTCCCCGTTGATTTATACAAGAATTTAAATTCAATTTGGAGAGGGATTTGATCTGATCGGAGGAGAATAGGATAGGGATTACAAGGGAAGAGATTTGGGAAGATTTGATCATGATTTGATTGGGTTATTCAAATCCGATAACTCAAAAAAAACCACAATGTTTAACACGGGAGGGGGCGTGGGTTCGACTCTGTGGGGAAGAGCTACAGTGTCCCCCACAAAGTACTGTTCATGTTTTGCCCTTTTTTTCTTTTACTAAAGGGCTGATGGGTTTTTCTAATTGAAGGGGTTGGCGGCCATGGTGCTGTGGTCGGTCCCTTGGCCCGACCACCACTGTTCTGTTTTTTTTCTATTATATATATATATTCTTATATATTCTTATATATATATATATATATATATATATATATATATATATATATATATATATATATATATATTATATATATATATATATATATATGTATGTATATATGTATATATCTATATATTCTTATACATTTCTAAATATGCACAAATAAATCTAAAAAAAATCCTAATATTATCTATCCATATATTTAGTCTATTTAAATATATGTACATATGCATATAATTTTAATTGGCCATAAAATTAAATAATGATAATATCTAATAATAATTATGATTATTTAATCACAAAAATCACTTTAACAATAAATAAATAATAAAAATTATCCAGTTTAGTGAACTTATACTACACCCTTTATTCGAGTCCAAAAATTGTACAAATATTGACGAACACCTATTTAATAATAAAATACAAATATTTGTACAATAATAAAAAAATTAGAAAAATATACATCAAGTTCTAAAATTGTTTAAGAAATATTTGTACATACATAAAATACGCCTACATGGCCATCTTTGGTCACTACATGCCTACATGAGCTTAGAATTGGTTTGGGTCTAGTTCGGGCTGATTTGGTCCAACCGGGTCATCTAAAAATCAATATATTAAATAGTAACTAATTAAATAATTTAAATTTGTTATTTCACAATTTGGCCTGGTTTTTCTAGTTCGGACATCACTATGGCTAGGCCTCTCATGGCATGGCTAATACACTAGTCATGGCACACTGCTACATCTTCTGTGCTACAAATCCTAGCCGTTTTGTGCTCCAAAACTCAACAATGGCTAAGGTCATATTAAAATAAAAATTAATTTATAACTACTCATAAATTCCATAAAATCATATTTAAGGCAATTAAATAATAAAAAAATTCTAAAATTTTAGGGATTTTACATCCTACCCAACTTATAAGAATTTTGTCCTCGAAATAAAATAACGTACGATCTGTGGAAACGAAGTGCAATACCAAGGAAGAATAAAGCGTGAAAATCGCGTCACGATTTTTTTGCAAAAGAGGTAAACGGTTGTGTATGTCGCCTTCGTGTCTCCGCATTTTAGCAGGACACTACCTTGACATACGATCCGAGGGAGTGGAACAAATCATGGTAGGATCACGGTGGTGGTTTCTAACTAGATAGGATACCCTCGTGTTTCTATATCTATCAAGGTTTGTACCATAAAATTTCTAAGTCATTCTATGATCATGGTCATGCAAATGTCATACATGTCCCTATGGCTCCTTGGGTTGGTAGCCCCGCGGCGATCATACTGAAGACTTGTACCGAGTTTTGGTTGTCCCTTGGAAATCCATTAGCTGCTGGCGGGCGTGGTACTCCTCCTTCTGGTGCTGGTAGTGCTACTTCCTGCATCTGTTGTCGTCCAGAAGGACAATCTCGAGCTTGGTGTTGATTTGATCCGCAAGCCATACACAGTCCCAACCTATGACGACAATCCCTCTAGAAATGCCCCTTCCTACCGTAATAATAACATATGGGTAATTCCCTCACTGGTTGTGGGGAAGCTCTTATCTGTTGCTGCATCACTGGATGTCGGGTGGGCCCTGCTGGTGTCGTCTTCGCTGAAGCAACGGTCGAAACAGATCGTCATTGATGTGCCTTCTTATTTACGGTCTCTTGAGTCCTTGCTTCGGCCAATACTGCTGCCTGTGAAACTCGGGACTCGGAACTAGTGTATCATTGAAGCTCTATGCTCAATCCTCTATGGAATCTCTTGGCCTTCTCCAACTCTGTCGAAACTAATCCGGGAGCAAAACGACTCAACCGACTGAACTCGACGTCGTATTCATCAACTGTCATGCTTCCTTGCTCCAGATGTAGGAACTGGTCATAAAGTGCGTCATTGGTAGTGTCGGGGAAAAACTTCTTATTGAATAATTCTTTGAATTCCTCCCATGTCTAGTCAACTCCTAGCCGTCTCTCCTCTGCGGCCCACCAATCATAAGCATTTCCTTCCAACTGTAATTTTACTGTCGTCATCCATAGGTTTACAGATAACTCCGAAGCCTTCAAAAGATTTTTTGTCTTAACCAGCCAATTAGTAACTCCAATGACATCTTCAGTGCCTTTGAAGTGTGGAGGATTCATGTTGCGGAACCTTCGATAGTACCCACAGAGGCTTGGGGGTGCTCGGGTCAGTGTTGTCTCCAAACTCCTCCTAATTGCCTCGCTCTGCTGCATTTGGGCCTGTACTAAGCTCTGGAGGATCTGGTCGGTCGTAGTCCCACCAGCCTGAGGCATGGGCTGCTGCGAAAGAATGTATGGCATCTGGGGCACAAACTGTGGGACACCCTGTGGCCCGTACTGTGGTGGATATGAGGGATATGGAAGGGGATACTGGGGTGGGTATGAGGGGGGAAACTGAGGTGGATACTGTGGAGGATACTGGGGTGGATATGGTGGTGGATGTTGTGGAGGCTGTTGTGGTGGATATGATGGTGGATACTGTAGAGGCTGGTGGGGTGGGTGTGATGGTGGATATTGTGGAGGCTGTTGTGGTGGATATGGTGGTAGATATTGTAGAGGCTGCTGTGGTGGATATAATGGTAGATATTGTGGAGGCTGCTGTGGTGGATATGGTGGTGGATACTGTAGTAGATAGGGTGGCGGGGGTGGCAGGTACTCTTCTTGAGATGCAGGGTTTTCGAAGCATGTCTACCCCTCTTGGGGTGCCAGGGCTTGCTGCTGAGTAGTGGGTGGTGTCATCACAGGTTGGAATGATGGTCCGGATGGTGCTAGAGTGGTTGGGGACATGGTTGGGGGTGGCTGATCTGCTGGTCCTTCTGGAGTGGTGGTGTTTCCATCAGTAATAGCGAGAAGGGTAGCGCGACCACTACGAAGATTCATCCTATTGGCACGAAAAATAGAGATTACGTTGGGAATATATCAAGCTAGATGCAAGACAATCAGTCAAACGAGAATTCAAATTTTGAAATCAATGAAGGTGTTTAAGCATGTGGATGAGATTCATAAACTCTATTCCTATATGCAGGCTTGCTTGGTACGGTAAAGTAACCAAACAATTTATCTCGACCTGCATGGGCCACCACGAAAACATGTAACGCCCCAGTCCCAATATACGTAGGACTAGAAAATATGTACATGCCAGCTGTATGCATACGTAGACTACTCCAATATATGGAATCTACGTGTACACACATAAGCTGTAATAAGAGAGCTCCAGCTCATAACAATATAACATGGTCACAGGCATTATCTATATCTCATCCACAATGATAAATAAGAGAAATAACAAACCAAATGTCTCAACTCAAAATAAAGAGAAATATCTGTCGGATGAAAACAAATCCACTACCGAGCTACTGAAAAAAATCAACTGAAATGAAAAGAGTATCAAATATATAAGTCCATCAACTAAGAATAGAATCAAATAGGCTCCGAAGGCGAGACCTCCTCAGCTGCAAATGGAGACTCTAGTCCAGAACCATACTCCTCGGGATACTGCTCGTCGTCTATTCCTGGAGAGATCACCAGGTCCTCAGAGGGACATAACAAGATACAGGAAGAACATGCTAATATGAACTGTCAGAATAATAATAATATGCAAGACTCTCCTAGACACCAATATGCCAAGGGAATTCTAACAATCTATTGTGAAATTTAGAGGACAACTTTCATGCGCATGGGTGGGATTTAGGCTATGTGTACGTAACTGCATCCAGTCATCTGTATCCGTCCGTAACGTCTAAGACGTCAGAGGGCATCTGCAAATATAATCGCCACAATTCCATCCGGAGACTGTGGTTTACTTGTTTGGATTCCCATACGCACTAGCGACTGTCCTCCCCTAATGTTCTCCACTGTCCAAGTCATGCTCATGGCTCGTCCAATTTTGTAACTGCTTGAGTCTCTAAAACCCTAGTCATAGCAGTTACGATCGTCTATCCGTCACACGACTTCTTACATAAAGATGGCCAGTCAATATGCAAGCCGTGCCCCTAGCAACATGTCTCAAATCGTGTAGTACAAGTTTCATGGCCAATAGAGATATAAAAATATCCCATAATAGGAAGGTAGTCCACTACAACTAAGTTGACATACAACAAATAAAAATAAAACAAAAAAACGACTGATAAAGTCGCTTGCACCCAAGTGTGGCTTGGACGCACAGTTTATAAAAATATGAAACAAAGTAAATAAAAGCTGAAAATAAATAATATGATAGTAAATATAGCAAGGTATACTTGCCTGGTGATTGGAAGGTGTTTTGACGACGTCCAGTAGGTGAAATCGGCAAGCGAGAAGAAGCTACAAGAGTGGAACCTCCGCAAACGTTCCCGGATGCTGAAACAAATATCAAAAACGTTCCCGGTGTAAAAGATATACCTAGGAAACGCCCGACCAAAAGTTCAATTCTGGAACAGGGGAAAAATCGTAATTTCGGGTCAAAACGATGTCCGCCATTGGACCCGTTTTGTACCAAAATGCATGCCAGAACCTACGGTCTCTAAAGTCGTCAAACTACATGTCTACAATTTGTTTTGACGAGACAAACCCAATGGTATGTCCAATTTTGGATTCCGATGAGCCGTGCACAAAATCGTCCGATGGATCGGGTCGCGGGCCCGCCAATTTTGGTGTTCCAATCAACCTTCTCAGAATCGGACCAAACTTGGCATGCAGGACCAGAAAAATATTACGAGTCTAATGGCGCAAGTTTCGTCACGGTTTAACGAGTGTGCACAAAGTAATTGGGAAATTTCCAAATAGGCCGATACGGCGTTCTTCGACGGATACGGGTCAAATTCGTCGCGCACACACAACCAATTTGAATTCCGTCAAATCCCACACGTCCGCGAAGTCGATACACACCTTTCGATGCTTTCAATTTGCGACCACATAACCCGGTTTGGCGGGATGCACGTCGTATCGGGCAGTTTTATTAAAAAATTTAGTTTTCGAAAATAGATTTTTCTGGAACTTTGGAATCAATAATCTTTTCATATAACTAACGAAAATTCAAACTAAAAGAAAAGATTTTATGTTCTATAGATGGTATATATTGTTGTTCAGGAAGTTTCGAAAACCCTCTAATTGATAGATCACAATCACGCATCGAACATGGGTGTTTGGGTGTAGTGAAACTGTCAAGAAAACAGTTTTTCGAGCATTTTCGAGTCGATGTACCAACTAACTGGATTGATCTTCAGGGTACTACCAGGTAGGTCATCTAGTGGGTCAGGTGGGCTATCTACGGCAACTTGCATAATAGAAATATATGAATTACGCATGAAGAATTTGGAATGATGATGGGGTACCTTACAACTGTTGCTAACAGAGTTCCTCTGTTTCAACTGTTCCAACGATGAACTCCGGTGACTGACACGACGGCGCCAGACTGGAGACAGCGGGGTAGCGTCGCCTGAGGTTAGAGGTGACTCTGGGATCGGGAGTTTAGTTTCACGAGAGGTTCTCTCGTAGTGTTTTCCAAGAACCAGAAGGAATTTACCGATATATATACACTGATCCTCCCCATTGATTTATACAAGAATTTAAATTCAATTTTGAGTGGGATTTGATCTGATCGGAGAAGAATAGGATAGGGATTACAAGGGAAGAGATTCGGGAAGATTTGATTGGGTTTTTCAAATCCGATAACTCAAAAAAAACATTGTTTAACACAGGGGGGGGCGCGGGTTCGGCTCTGTGGGGAAGAGCTACAGTGCCCCCCACAAAGCACTGTTCATGCTTTGCCCTTTTTTTTTACTAAAGGGCTGAAGGGTTTTTCTAATTGAAGGGGTTGGCGGCCATGGTGCTGTGGTCGGTCCCTTGGGCCGACAACCACTGTTCTATTTTTTTTCTATTATATATATATATATATATATATATATATATATATTTTTTTTTTTTTATATATATATATATATTTATATTCTTATACATATCTAAATATGCACAAATAAATCTAAAAAAATCCTAATATTATATATCCATATATTTAGTCTATTTAAATATATGTACATATGCATATAATTTCAATTGGCCATAAAATCAAATAATGATAATATCTAATAATAATTATGATTATTTAATCACAAAAATTACTTTAATAATAAATAAATAATAAAAATTACCCAGTTTAGTGAACTTATACTACACCCTTTATTCGAGTCCAAAAATTGTACAAATATTGACGAACACCTATTTAATAATAAAATACAAATATTTGTACAATAATAAAAATAATTAGAAAAATATATATCAAGTTCTAAAATAGTTTAAGAAATATTTGTACATACATAAAATGCACCTACATGGCCATCTTTGGTCACTACATGCCTACATGAGCTTGGAATTGGTTTGGGTCCAGTTCGGGCTGATTTGGTCCAACCGGGTCATCTAGAAATCAATTTATTAAATAATAACTAATTAAATGATTTAAATGAGTCATTTCATAACTTGGTCTGGTTTTTCTAGTTCGGACATCACTATGGCTAGGCCTCTCATGGCATGGCTAATACACTAGTCATGGCACACTGCTACATCTTCTGAGCTACAAATCCTAGCCGCTTTGTGCTCCAAAACTCAATAATGGCTAAGGTCATATTTAAATAAAAGTTAATTTAAAACTACTCATAAATTCCATAAAATCATATTTAAGGCAATTAAATAAAAAAATTCCAAAATTTTAGGGGTGTTACAGGAGAGAAGGCCCGTAAGTTCAGGAGGGTCCTGAATAGCGGGATCAGATCTCGCACATCTGGGCGTCGTACGACGATATTTGAGAATATCCTGATGGATGCCCAGATTACGGATCAGGATTTGGGCCTCGGGCCCAAGAGAAGCTGTAACGTCGTGGGTGGTGCTAACAGTAGTACGGGATCAACGAAGCGTCCCCAGCTTCAGCACCAATCATTCTAGCCGCTACAATAACAGTTCCATGCTCCAGTTAGGGCCCAGGTTCATCAGTTTCATTCACCGATACGAGCCCCAGTACAACAAGATCAGCAGCAACCTCAGAGGCAGTTTCAGCCAGCTCTCATCTGTACCTACTGTCAGAGGTCAGGCCATACTTGGGAGGTGTGCAGAAAGAGGCTGGAAGCGTGCTTGCATTGTGGATCAACCGAGCATCTAGTAAGGGATTGTCTCTTAACCCTTCATCGTCTTGGCCAGTGTCCAGATCAAGGGCGGGATGGAATTAGGACACCTGTGGTGCAACGTCATGCCCCGCACCAGTAAAGGGAGATACCCCAGGGCAGGGCTTTTACGTTGATGGTCGAGGAGGCCGATGCTACAGGTGATGGGTTGGTATGTTTTGTTATTCTGTTCTTTCCTTCCTTCTTGCTCCATGATTTGTTAATTTCTTAGCACCTTATAGTTTCAGTGATGATTTTCATGCTCGAACCCATGATAGAAATTGTAATATTATTACCAATAAGACCATAACCATGTATGTTTGTTTTTTTCTTTCAAATAAATTTTATGATTTAGATAGGACTTCTTGGAACATTATTGTTGGGGGCTTGACCTAGAGAAGGGTACAACCAACTTAAATTTTGAGGACAAAATTTTTCTAAGGGGGTAAAATTGTCACTACCACATTTCCGGAATAGGGGTATTTTTGTTATTTATTTATTTATATAGTGGGTATTTTTTTTAACTAAACATGGTTGTTGGATTTATTAGTTGACTAACCTATTTATTGGACTTGACTTGTAGACCTAATTAGACTAGACATGACTACTTGGACCTATATTTTAGGGTGAACACAACTAACCACATTTAAGTCATGTAGAGTCAAGATTAAGAGTCGAAATTAACCCAACACTTAGACTAAAAAAATCCCTTATTAAACCTAAGTGTTCATGACAACTTAAGGGGTAGAATGGACATTTCAAAAGGGGTTTTAGGGCACCCTTTATGGCTGGTCATGAAGAGGGTTTAGTCCTTCTTCTACATAATTTTGAGCCTCCATAAACCCTAGAAAGAGCCTCTTCAAGCCCCTTCCATTCCTTTCATTCCCTCCATTAAAACTCCTTCAAATTCTTCCAAAATCTTTCCAAATCTTCACCCTACAAGGCTAGAAGCTTGGAGATCGAGGAGCTCATGAGGAGGAGTCCAAAGGATAGAGAGATTGTGTCAAACATGACACAAGAGCATCCCTAGAAGGTTTTATTGGGAATCCATCTCCCAATAGGTAAACCTTGTCATTTTAGCATGGTTTGGGCTTTATTTTCATGCATAACACTTGTAGGAACAATCACAAGGACTAGGGGTACCTATGGGGACAAGAGCAAGGCTCTAATCTTCATTTTCGTATATTTTTTTGGAGTTTTTGTGGCATCCTTGGAAAAATCTGAGGAGAGCCCACCAAGTGTTTGTCAAAATGACAAAGTGGCCATAGTGGATTTTGTTTTCAGTTTTGTGACCATGATTAGTCTAGTTTCTCATTTAAAAATAGGCATGTAGGATCCTAGATTCACATATCTATATATAGATATGTGTATATTTGTATGTTTGGAACCATATACATATTGTATCTTGCTTGGACTTTTGTTTCCTGTTTTGGAAGTGTTGATATGAGGGACTGATTTGGAGTGTTTAGCTAGTGCCCCATTAATCTGGGTCCTAGTATTAGTAATATGGATTAGTGATGAGTGTTCAGTGGTATAGGTGTGGGGGACTGCCTTGTGACAGTCCCTGTGACAGTGAGAGATTGAGGACTTGGTCTTTAAGGCCAGTGTTCTGAGGCTACTGTCCCTGACTGTGAGTTAGTGTGTTTGAATGTAATGATATCTTTCTCTTTCACAGTAGCCTTCCAGTAAATGCTCTCTCTACCTTATTTTCCCCTATCTATTTTGAAGGTGCAAACTTATTTTTTTTTAAAATGATTGTGATTGCTTATTTCATATAGGAAAATTATGCTATGTACGATGCTCATCATTTATCCTTTTATTGCCCCAAGGGTTCAGCCCAGATGTTGTCGTAATAATCAGCCCAGATAGAAATTCTAGGTTGAAGTGTATGTGTATAATATACCTAAATATTCATATATAAATAAAAATTAACTTGTAGCCTAAGTGGAATATTATATTTATATCCAAGAAATAAGACATGTAGGAGATATTGTTGTAGACCATGATCAATCAAACCAAATTGTGTAGGCATTCCATTGTGTTAATCAATGAGACCAATAACATCATAAAAACAACATCAATAACAGCAATCCTTTATCCTACCTTTCAGTCGACTGTCTGGACTCTTTTTTCTATTAGCTCTTTGAAGGCTCATCTCTCTTAATTTTGCCAGTATCACATCCTTTTCCATTTGAAGTACACATGCCAAGAACTTCAAGACTGCTTAGGTTTGCCATCTCATGTTTAGTCTAAATGCTTAAAAGTGCATCCTGATCTAAAAGGTAAATATTTGGGTCTGTTTGGTTCCTAACAAA
Source organism: Iris pallida (assembly GCA_029216955.1). NCBI lineage: Eukaryota > Viridiplantae > Streptophyta > Magnoliopsida > Asparagales > Iridaceae > Iris > Iris pallida. The sequence goes on from JANAVB010037028.1 coordinate 110,417, forward strand.
GTTAGGAATATCCTAAGTGATTAATATGGGAGTGATAGGGACTGCCTTGTTCAGTCCCCATGTTCAGGAAGTGCACTAACACTTCAACATTTCTGTATTAGAGAATGAGAGAGAGGGCAGGG